>VWYE01021404.1:0-286594 GCA_013398995.1 Alaudala cheleensis | reverse complement strand
CCCCCCCCCCCCCCCCAAAATCTTTTTTTTTTTAAGGCTGAGTACAAGAAAGGAAAGGGAGAGCTGAATAAGGAGTCTGCTGTACTTGGAAGACCTGATTTTGAACATGCTAAAGGAGTTTCAAAACTTTTAAGCCAAGTAAGGTTCTCCGTCATTTTACGATGATTGCATGCAAATATCTCATTCCTAGTAATACAAAGAAGTACTTAGATTTTTAGATGATTGTCTCTAATGGCCTTGAAGATTATGTTCTCTAACTTTTCATATAGCATTGCAATGACTGGTAAATTTTGGATTCTTACGAAACCAAATACACATTTTGAAGCAGAAATACAATTAATTTTGTCTACAACTTGTCTCTTGTGGAGATGGTGTATATTTATACAGATTTTCTAGGATTTCTAAAATATTAACTGTATGTAATTTAGAGGCAAATTTTGCTCCTCATTCAGTTTGAGTGGAACCTTATCCTGTGATTAATCCCACTAAAGTAACTGAGGTCTTTTGTGTAGCTGCTTGCTAATGTGAGTAATGGGATCTGAATTTGGCCTGACATATAAACCACCCGCCTTCCTTCCCCCATGAAACTGAATCTTTTATGTGCTACTGTTATATATTAACCTAAAAAAAAAAAATAGTTTTTAACTAAAAAGAAATCTGAAATAGAAATATTTCCTCTTCTTCTTAGTAGTTTTCTACCCATAAGATGTACACATAAAGACTCTTCTACAGATCATCCTGACATTGTGAGGACAGATTTTTCACAGTTAATCTGTTTTTTTTTTTGTTTTTGTTAATTATGTCCCCACCACCCCCCCCCCCCCTTTTTTTTTTTTGTCTGAAGCAGTTCTTTAAGAGTGTCTTACATAATCCTTGCTAGTAATCCTGTCCAGTTACACTTGGAGCTTCTGAAAACCCAGGAACTGCCCTCCTGTAGGAGCCGGATAGTGCCCTGTGATTGAAGAAGGTTGTGTGAGCCTTCCCAGAGCCAAAAAAAATCTCAGGTGTAAATAGTGCATATACTAGGACACACTCAACATCAGTGATAAGTAAAAAACACGTGTGATTTGGCCAGGTACTAAAAGTCTTCCCTAGAACTAGCATAAAATGAGAATAATGTGTCATAGAGAACAAGCTGGAAAACAGTGCAGTGTCTGCAGGAGGTAGAGTTCCTTTTGCTGTTATCCTTAGATACCTGCTGCATGATTTCCTGTTTCACACCATTGTAAACTTTGTAAACATTACACAAAGAGAAAAAGAAGGAAATAAAGGTTTTTTATTGCTTTGTTGGTGATGTGCTCAGAATTAAAATGAGCTTCTGTTTTTCAAATAGATTTCTGTCTTCTATTTTATAATGGATCATGTTCTCATTTCTCTGCTGATGGGCAAGTCTGCTAAGGGATTATTTTGTCTTTAGCATTGTGCAGGCTTGGAAGTCAGCCTGTACTTTCTAGAAAGAGCCAGTGTGATGCTGCTCAGACCTAAGTGTCACTTACAGGAAATGGGACTGTCATTTAGTAAACACATTTAATGGTTTTTAAAAGGGTCCATATCTAAATTTAGCATGTGATGTCCTCTATATCTAGTCAATAGAGGACTGCCTACACACTCCTGTCCTTGCAGCCTATTTCAGAATCTGGTGAGCTTGCAGCTGCCTGTTTTTGCCAATGAGACCAAACTGTAACCCTTTCCACTGGCCCTCTGTCTTCCCAAGCCTGATACCCATGAGATTGTGGCCAAAAATCACAAAGGAAAAATATCAGCTGGATCATGGGGTCCTGCAGGCTGATGAGCCAGCTACATGGAAGGCTTCATCAATGCATATTTATCTCATTTTTATTAGATCTGCTTTTTATCTTGGACAATGCAAGCTGCATCTGCAAATACTTTATAATAGGGCCTCTTCACTGCCAGGAACTGGGATGGCAGCAGTTCTAGCTGAGATCCTTCTGCAGAAGGCAGCCTTTACTGTGCAATTTTAACTTTAGGAAGTCCAAATAGTGCAGAAGGTGCGACAGGAAGGGAGAAGAAGTTGATAAAATGTATCTTGTGTTTGGTTTATTTGTAAAGAAGATTCTTACTAAACCTTGGTGGTCCAAACTCTGCACTCGCTGGCCCTGGATACAAGTTCTGGGGTCCTTTGTCCTCAGCCTGAGTTGCTGTGGCTGCTTGCAGTGTGTGATGGGGACTGTGCTTGCACAAAAGGGACCAGTGCCTCAGCCTGATACTGCCTGCAGCAGCACAGGGGGTGCAAATACTGGGCAGCTCTCAGCAGCTGGGAGGTGCACTCAGCAATTCCCCCATGTCCTCTGAAGGGATGGCAGTGGCCATGAGTTGTCTAATGTTCTTATATATTATTTGAATCATTATAACACTTAGACACACTAATCATAAATCAAGAGCACAGAAAAATGAAGATGACCCCAGTGTCCAAAGAGCAGCGAGGTGGGGCAGGATGAGGAATGCACCTGTGCTGGAGGAGAGAAAGAGATCTAAATATGGGTCAGTCATGTCAGTCCTCTTCATGCAAGGATCATGAAACAGGCTTGTAACACTTACAAGATTTAAAAAAGAGTTAAGTTAATGATCTCTTTATTGTCTCCAGACTTTCTGGCTTTTAGAGTTTCCATTTGTTTCTCAGAAAATGGGAAGATCATAAACTTTTTGTGTTGAAAGTTGATAATCTCCCTTAATTGCATGAATCTATAAGCTGCGACATGCAGAGAAATATTAGTTATTTGACCCTCACAGTAAATTTGCAAAGTTGACAATTCTGATGGATGTAATGGGAAGAGAAGATGATAACATGTTTTAATGTGGTGCATATGGGTAGGTAATTTAGGGAGTACAGAGAACAGGAGCAAGAAGAGGTCAGGCAGTGTGGGTGTAACGAAGGGAGAAAGCAATCAAGGCAAGCAGGAAAGCAAACAAAGCGAAGAAAATAGTGTTAATGTTTGACTGGCACTCAAAGCTCTACAGAAATCACTGTTTTCTCTCTTTCTCCTTTCTTTCCTTTTTTATTTTTTGTTTAACAAAGCTTTTGACAACAACAGCAGCAAAAATAATAGCTCCCAGAACTAGTATATTTACCCACAGCATGTGGTAACCCTTTTCTGTTGATTTTAAATGAAATTTAAAACAGAAACTGTGTTAGCCCTTGTGAAAACATGAAGCTTGTCAATTTGCCGAGTGTGCATTGTATAATTTGGGCTTTTTTCCCCCATTTTTTAAAATTAAAACAAGCTCTTGTTCATGCCCTCTTTATGTTTTTTAATGCATTTTATTAGCTTTTTTGAAGAGATGCTAATATGAAGTATTCCTCTTATGGTGTTTAATAATTGGTTTTAAGATGAAAAATTTTAGATATTTATATTTGTCGCTGAATCTGGTGCTTATTGTTTTAGGGATAAAACTGTTAGAGGTAGAATGTTTTTCAAAATGCACCTTCTCTGAGATTTTCAGTAACAACCCGAAGAGCCTCAGATTTCCTCAATCTTTCTTTGCTTTAAACTTTGCTACTGCTCTTAGCAATGAATGTTCCGATTTTGCTCTTTGTTTATGCTACATTTCCTTCAATATATATGTGCTCTGACAGGTTTTTTCCTTTTTTAAAGATGTTTTCATATGGTCACAAGGAAATGCTTAAGCTGCAAGTGTCTGCTTCATCATGGGATCCCAGTGATTGAATGATTCAATTTTTGTAGTTTCTTTGTAAATCTGAACAGTGGGTGATGTCATCCACTTCTGAAACTGAACACTCCCTGTGTGAACAGCTTTGAACTACAGATTTGATTTAGGAATGTTGCTGCTAAGCTTCAAAAGACACTGCTCTGTCCAGCTGCAATTCTGACTTTTATAGGTTTTGTGCAAGGCCGATGAGAAGTTTGTTTATCCAGGCCTTATTTAATTCCAGTTTGGTTTTTCAGGGATGTTGTTGTGTTAAAAGCCTGCAGAGTCTGCTCTTCCTTAAGCAGTCTTTAGAGAGCAACCTCCACGCATTTCTTTTAAATTAACCCCCAGTATATAATCTCTAAAAAAATAAACAAACTTAAGACTTTAATGAAGACGGTAAATAAGTAACCATCCTTCTAAGCCCTCATTAAAGCAAAGCTCTTGGTTAATGATGAAATTTGTAGATAAGTGTCCACTAACAACTGTCAATTCTACTCCCACTTGTTTGCTCTTCTACCATATTATAGCCTTGCTAAGACCTCCCCCTTTCAGATGGTTTAGAAATTATATGCAGTATTTTTCTTCCTTGTTTTTATTCAGAACTCTTTCTCTCAGGCATATTTCCTCTCTTTAAACTGTATTCACCCCGTTCAAAGGGATGATGAATACTGTGTGCTTTCCTTCACCATGACTCATCCATGGGCTTGCTCTTCTTTCTTCACTCTCTCCCACCCCATGCTTCCTTTCAAAAGGGAGAAAGAAACAGAAAAATGTTGATAAAAGAGAAAGTGTACATCTATGTAGCTTTCAATGTAACAAATCCCCTATGGTAGGTCAGTTAAATGACTGCTGGAAGTGCTCTGGAGACACTGCCAGGGCTGTCTGGTATTACTGCGTGTGCTTTGCCCCAGAGCGACCCATGCGATGGGGAGGGGAGCAATGAGCTGAGCAGCCAGGGCAGGCAGCAGGGCCTGTGACACAGCCCTACTGCAACCAGAACATTTACAGTCATGCTGGTTGGAGGGCTCCTTTAATTTTGGGACCCTCCTGCACAGGATGGAGGGCCCCATGAGAACTGGTTTCACTGGTCCCCCCTCCTCTGTCCTTCAGTGGCCACAATGAGATCTGAAGTGACACCAAAGAGGATGTATTACTGGAACCTCTAGATTGAAGTGAATTGCTAAAAAAAATTTAAAATGGTGGCATGAAATAGTTGCAGCTGGAAGATGGCAAGCCAGTTGTGAGGAGAGGTCCCTTTGGCACCAATGCTTTCCCACTTAACAAGAATTCCAAGTGCCATTTTGTGCTTTAGATCTGTGTCTGCTGTTTGTGACCATTTGTTGGCCAGGAGGAAGCAGCCTGTGGTAGTTGGATATTTAAAGTCTTACTCTTGGTGGTGTTGTGATGTGGATAAAGGAGTAAAGATAGTTTTACTCATCCTGCTCACTTGGTCTCTGGCTTTTTGAATGACATATTACAGCACTGCCTGATTTTCATTAGAAGGCAAGTTTTGGATACACCTTTTAAGAGAGAAAAGCCCTCTGATTTATTCCTTCACTGCTTGTGCTGAGCATGGATTTGCCTTTGTCTTTGTATTCAAATATATGCTTTTGCACTTGATCCAACGCCAAGGCAAATATTAAACAATATAAACCAGATGAATCTACCAGAAGGCAAAAGATACTCTCTTCTACTGTGTGAAAGATTGTGAAGTTCATAATGTCTTCAGATAAAGTTTTTCTTTAAAAGTAACAATGTTTTATAATTTCCTTACTTAGAAAAATGAACCTAAGCACTGGAGTAATAATGTAGTGATTGAACATGTAGGGCTAGTTCCTGTTTGTGTGGCTTTGTTATCCTGATTAATGAAATAGTGGCCATTGTGGCTAAAGATAATGAGGTTGCATAAGCTAAATTATGTTGAGGGTCTTCTGAGGCAAGGAAGAACCATAAAGGAAAAAACCCTCTTCCCACAACTAAGGCTGAGGAAAAAAAAAATTGAAGATTGTTTGAGGTGGCTTAACCACTTTATCAGACATTCATGTGGGAATAGAGAAAAAAGGAGCAGGAAAAAAAATCCATGTATTTATTTAGTGCAGAGCGTGGTAAATTATAATGGATGTTGCATAGGCTCAGATATCAGGTGTCTGCCTAACATTCATGAAAGTAGCATAATTCAGACTGAATTTTATTCTCCTCCATTACACCCAGCTGTTGGAAAGAAGCAGACATGTGTGCAGAGTCTCCAGATGTTTGATGATCACTCACAAAGGGAGAAAAGGAGGGAGATACACTCTTGGTTAAATTTCATATTTTCAGATTCTGAATTCAGTTTTTCAGCATGTTTTGTTGAATTTTTGTGATTTATTTACTTTTAAATCCATTGTCTCCATGTTTATATATCGTTTATTTCCTCTTACATGTGTTGTCATTCCCCCTTTTGAATGAGAAGAAAAGATGGTGAAAGTGATGGCAGGCAGTCATTTAATTATCTTTCTAGCACTGTAATGAGGAGAGCATTATCCCCAAGAAAGGACTGTACTACAGAGGGATTCCTCAGTGTCTCGTGGGAAATTTCTGGCAGAATTAAAAATAGACCTGGCAGTTCTGGAGGCAGTGTAGCATAGTGGGAGTGACATGTGGACATGTGACTTCTGGTGGTGGGAAGTGATTCTGACTTCCCACTTCCAAGTGATCGAAAAATTTACAAGTGATTTGTTTTACAAAAATTACAACTTTTTCGCCTTTGAAATTTTTTTTTGTTAAAACCACAATTTTGATGTTAATTATGAATCTAATTATTAATAGACTATTATTGCTAGTCAAACAGTTCTATTTCATTTGGTTACTTGTGAGTCATGTGGTTTTGTTTCTGTTTTCTTTCTATAAATCCTTCAGCACCATTAATCACATATGACAATGTTAAAATTTTAGTAAAATTAAGATACATAAAAATTCAAAATCAACAGAAGACTGTCACAGGTGTGGGTAAACTGTGCTTCTTTAAGCTTTGTTTAAACATTTATGAATAAAACAATTGCATTTAATAAGCTTCTTTGTAGTCTGAATTCTCTGCCTTTTTTAAGTGCTACGTATTAATATTAGAAATATTTGTTCTGGTGGAAGGTGAAATACAAAGAGAAGTTCAGTAAGGAAATGAAGAGTCACCAGTACAATCCTCTTGACAGTGCTTCCTTCAAGCAAGCACAGATTGCATCCACCTTGGCAAGTGATGTAAGTTAATTTGCTTTGTATTTTACATGCATTTTACATCCTGAATAACCTAACATTTGTTCACAAGTAGAATTAGTTTTTTTCATCTTATGAATTTCTCTGCTATACAGTGTGTAGCAGGTACAGCATATTATCAAGTTCTTCCTCTGCTTCTGACAGAGAGTCTGAAGAGTTTTTCAAAACCATTTTAGATGAGATTCATCTCGCTTAGTTTTGTGTGTCAAAATGTTTGACCTCTTACTCTGAGGTAATTGCCTTGTACTTCGTCCCTTTTTATTCAGGAAAGAAATAAACAGGTCTAGAGGTTAATTCTCACCTGTTAGAGGTTCCTATCTTTAGAGGAGCAAAGTACTGTCATCTCTCCAATAGTTATAGGAGGTTACATGAACAGTTCAGATTTGGATATCTGTCTTTTAGATTTCATTCATCTGGTTGGTCTTCTCAATGATATTTCAAAATACAGCAGTCACTAGGTTCAGCAATGGGTGTCTGCTGCTGGAGCCAAACTGGAGAAAAAACATCTATATCAACTGAAAATGCTCTTGAGATGATCTATTTAAAAGTGTGTCTAATGCTAAAAGCATGATCTCTTCTTTGGGGCTGTTATCCCAGATAGCCAAAAGACTAAAAAGAAGCCTTCATTTTGTAGTCCAGCATTTCTGAAGTGTGGAGTACAATGAGAACAAGAAAGACTGGCTCTGGGAAGGGTACAGAAAATTATGTAATTATTTCCAAAATCTAAATGTGTAGTAAAACATTAATTAGAGCAGTTATTATAATAAGTAATGGGCAAACTGAAGTGAAGAACGTGATACATGTATGGAGGTGACTAAAGGCATTAGTTTAAAAGGTCTCTCATCCAAGATAGGTAAGGTAGTTAGTTTTGTCCCTGTAAAGTTGGGCATGTAGGTTCAGAAGAATGGAAAATCCTACTGTTTGCTAATGGGAGGTTACTATCTGCTGCTTCATTAGCTGATTATCTTTTGCCTTAGGTCACCATATTACTTATATTTGCTGCAAGCAATGTGTATAAGATAAAGTACCCAGGAGCATTTCCCTTTAACTGCTATACATCAAACTTCTAAATTAGATGGTGTAATTCCTGAAGCAGCAAAAAAAAAAAAAAAAAGAATTAAAGGTGTTTAAAATGAATAGACCGGAAGTATTTAGGAAGATACTCTTGATTTAAGTGGGGAGTGGGAAGGGATGAGTGAGGAAAAAAGAAGAAAATTAATTCTAGCCTAAAAAGTCATACAAAGTGTGATTTTGTTGTAAGTGTCTTTTTTGGAGGAAATCTTTGAGTAGTTCCTAAGTACTTACTCAGCAGAATGAGTCCCTATGTTATTGCCTTTCTTTGAAATAATAGTAGATGACCACCATCTAGTGGCTGGGAGAGATTGTTCAGGCAATCACTTAATGTTTTCTCTTTCTGGCCACACTGTAATGCACAGCTGTGAATTGTTTTATTAATCTTTAGTTTGCATGACCTGAATTCTCTTTCCAGGTGAACTACAAGAAAGATTTGGAAAGCCTACGTGATCCAGCATCTGATCTACCAAACCTGCTGCATTTAAACCATGCTTTAAATGTCAGCAAAACACAGAGTGATGTAAGTTGCCTTTTTAAGAACGACTTGAAAAATAAATCTAGTAAGGAATGTACTATGTATAGTCACGGTAGGAAACATAGTTTTGCTCTCAAATGTAATGGGTAACAGTGTTGTAACTGTAGTAGAGGAGTGAAGAAAAACAGGTTTTTATGAAGACATATTTCAGTTATTAGAACAGATATATACTGTGGAAGAATCACACAGTCTTCTGATGTTGAGCATTTCTTCTCATATATCTGAAACATTGTCTGTTTTTTTCTTTGTTCTAAGACCTAAAGCATTTCTTCCCTTGCAAATCTCACTTTGTCTAAGATCTTGCTTTCATCTGCAAGTCTCAGTACAGAAGCGACCATTATGCTAGTTTAATATTTGGACTTCTTTCATTAACAAGTTAGTAAGCTAACTCTGGAGTGTTAGCTTACTTTTGGGCTTCTCTGGCCAAACTTTTTTCCCCTCCTGACTGTTTGAGTCTTCCTACAGTGGATCAGATAATAGGCACATGCTCCAAGATGTGCCACTTGATGGGGATGGTGGTCTGATGTATGGTCAGGGTGGGGGTTGAAATGGGAAGGAAGAGCCAGGAAACCCCGGGCTCCTGTGTCGTGATGAAGGTTCTTTCCCACTCCAAGAGCACCTGTGCTGAATGTTGGTTGGCTAATTAGCTGCATTTGTCATCTTTACTCCAGAAAACACAGCAAGCCTGTGCACGAGTGAGTGGTGTTGGGAAGGAAGGTTTCTCTACGGTTGGCAGGAATTGTTTCATAGACAATGAACTCCAATGAGTAGGAACATATTGGATCATCTTTTGAGTCAGTGCCTGCTTATGTCTAAAATAAGCAAAAGAATTGATCTGTACTTGATTTTTTTGTTGTTGTTCTTTTGAGAATTGAAGCTTGTTTTTTGTCTGTCACTCCCTCTGTGAAGCTAACACTAACTATCCCCTTTTGTATGAGTAATAAATGAGTTGGAGTATTTTTCTTCCTGCATTCTTCATGCACATTTTGGTCCCAATTTAGTTTTCTTCTAGTGTATGGTAAGATTGGCAGTTTTTTTGCTGATTAAATGAACACCCTCAGAATGGACTTCATCAGATTATCATCTGAGCTCTAAGGATATAGAAACCTGGACTTTGCCTTGAGGCAGACTATGTCTTGCAAAATGTATTTCTTTCTTTTGTCCTGGAGGGGTTGATTCATAATGTCCATGTGCTCATCTGAGGACTCTATAAATACTAAGCCTATGATTTTTGCATTGTCCAGATCCTGGTGGATATTTTTATTTGGTACCAGAAGAGAAATGCTTTGCCAACCCCTAAACTCTTCACTAAACATCTGTCTTTTAAAGAAATCCCACTTTCACAGTGCTTTTCAGATTTGACCTCCCCATGCCATTGCTTTTATTTAACACAGTTTACTCTGCCTTTCTCCCACCTTTTCCAGTACATTCCTTGTGTTCCCCTTGTCTCTCCACAGCTCACACCAAATCAGTTTGTGAAAAACAGTCTTCCTGACTTTTATGTGCTGATTCCCAAAGACTGCTCTTGTGGTCTGTTTGGTTTTTTTTCCCTTCTGAAATGCAGAGCTGCTTGCTAGTTGCCCAGTTTTGCTGTTTCCCTGCAGTATACCTTTCTCCACTGAACTTTATGTTTCTCATTATCTCCTACATAACACCTACACCAGTATGACAGATTAAAACCTCTATGGTCAATTCAACTCATAAACTAATATTGTTGATTGAATGAATGGGTTTGCTTATTGACCTAGACTGTAGAAATGTGTGCAACTTTATGAAGTACTTATACTGTAATATCAATGCAAAGCTGTTATACAAGTCAACTTCCATGGGAATAAATTCCATCAGTTAAGAGGAAAGCTTGATGGGCATCTTTGGACATAACTAAACTGATTTTGACAGGTCAAACTCATCCTGCTTTTATTATTTTGATGAAGAAGAAAATTACACAGTGGAATTCTCCCTTCATACAGTATTTCCTGGTTTCATTTGGGATGGAAGTAATTTTCTTCCTAGTAGCTAGTACAGTGTGCTGTGTTTTGGATTTAGGATGGAAACAATGTTGATAACACACTGATGGTTTAGTTGTTACTGAGCAGTGCTTACACTAAGGAACGTTTCAGCTTCTCATGCAGCCGTGCCATAGAGGTGGCTGGTGGTGCATGAGAAGCTGGGAGAGGACACAGCCAGGACCCAAACTGGCCAAGGGGGTATTCCACACCACATAGTGTCATCCTCAGTATATAAACCAGGGGAAAGTTGACCAGGGGTTATTTCTCAGGGACAGGCTGAACATTGATAGGTTGATGGTGAGTGACTTTTTTTAAATTTTGCTTCTCTTGTTTTTTTTCTTGAGCTTTATTTCTGCCTCTTTCTGTTATTTCCTTTTTATTACTGTTTAGTATTATAGCTTATTTTATTTAAATGTTTTAACTGTAATCTCAAACCACAAATTTTCTCACTTTTACCCTTCTGATTCTCTACCCCGTCCCACTGGGGTGAAGCATGTGAGCAGTTGTGTGGGGCTTAGTTGCTGGCTGTGGTTAAACCATGACAGATATAAATGTAATTCTGGTATGAACTATGGAGACACAAAATTTGACACTTAGATATATGCAGAACAGCTAGTTTAATGTTTTTCACATTTTAAATCTGTTCCTATTGTGGAGACTTTGAGATACTAATGAAATACAGGCTAAAAAAGGGGGAACTTACATGTATTTAATTTTAATGAACAGGGTGAATAAATAGAACTTAAGAGACTGAATCTAATGCTTGTAGGTTAGCTTAATGTAGCAAGAAGTTACGAGTTTAGATAATTTGATTCTATAGAATTTTGACTCATTTTTCTTCCTTTAGCTGAGGAATGGAGTAAAAGTATGAGATCAGTATCTGTAGATGGAGATAACTTTCGTTTGTTTCCACTACTGAAGTGATTTTATTGTGTGACATTTACAGTTCTTTCCACTAGGAGGCAAACCCAGACCATCATGTGTGTTTCTTTGCACTTCAAGTGTAAATAATAGTGTTTATTTTCTATGAAGATAGAAACATCTGACTTTCAGATTGACAGGACAACCATTTTCTCTAAGAATGTACGAAAGCTATTTTTTATCATATCCTTTTTTTTTTTTAAATTTCATCAAAACATTTTAAATTTGCATTTGACAGAACTCCACAGTTTGTAGGACTAAAATGTAGTTTCTTTTATTTTTTTTCTTTCCTAGTTTTTTAAAATAGTATTTAAATTCCAAAACCCTCTGGATATTTTTCTGTGAAAACATTCTTGGAATTTTTTTTTGTTTCGGTGTGAATACAAGAAATCATTTAAGCAAAGCAAGTGTTTTTGTCATTTCAGCCCACACACCGCAGAACAAATCCATTTCAAAGAAAATGCCGTGCTTCAAAGTCAGGTATACACAACCACAAACAAACACATATTGCAAAGAGAAAAATATGGCATTTTAACTGTGATTAAATCATGCACAAAAGCACATGACAGATTTCAGTGATGTACAGTGCATATTCAATCAGAAGCACCCCACGAGGAGAGAGGAGAGTATTTTTGCAGGGCCCAAGCCTAGTGCAGAAGCTTGACAGGGAAAGAGAAATTCCAACATCACTATTTTTGAAGAGACATAGAAATTAAAATTACATTACTCACTATAAATGTAGTATTTTGGTTTGTAGCTATTTTCCTTTAATGCTTGTGTAGACTATTCCATCATGCCCCACACTGATGGAGATAAGTAATGTGTTTGCCAGTCTTAATCAAAAGAGTGTGAATTAATGAGTTCAGAAGGCTTCCCCAGGTTTCCAAAGAATACTTTTCCTTTGTGAGTTCCTAAAGGAATAAATTGATGTCTTAACCCGGTGTCCTTCATTGTGATTTTGCTACCAGCTCTAAGGTTGTAGTCCCTGGTAGATGTGAGGGGAAGGTTGGTGCAGCACTGGACCCTACTGAAGCAGTAGTTTTCCTTCCCTTCTCCCTCCCACAGGTACAAACAAAAGTGCATTTGAGAGTGGTGCTTCTGAGCCTGAAAAAACGACCTTGGGGCCTGGCTGTGAAACAGATTTTGTTGTTGTTACGGTGAATGTGTTGTTTTATGGAAACATAGCAGGGGATCATATCAAAAAGCTGCCAGCTGTTCAGACGTAGGTCATTTGGCCAAACCCATGCAATCAGTTTAAGGATTGTGATTGATGCTCCTTATTCCTGTCATCTTCAAAGTTCACGATTTATAGGTCTGAATTGTGTAGAAAAGGAATAAATGACTCAAAAAATATTACCTTATCTAACTGCCTTATATCCCCAACATATTAAGTTTGGGAGAAGTCTTACAAGTCAAAACATCTAAGGAGTATGGCTAGGACAGGATTTGTTTCTTGCCAAGGCAAGCTATCAGATCTCATATTCTCTCAGCTGCTAACAGACCTTATTTTAATTTTCCTAGGTCAAATACAAAGAAAATTATGAAAAATCCAAAGGCAGATCAATGCTGGAGTTTGTGGATACACCAATGTATCAAGTTTCAAAGGAGGCTCAAAAGATGCAAAGTGAGGTAAGTAAAAGTGTACTTTTTGAACAAGTAAAATTTAGACCAACAGGTTAATAGGCTTCTTGTACTCAGGTTAAGAAACTATATGAAGCAGAGAGCAAATTGTGGATACAGTGAATTTCTACTGAGTAGGTATCTCTGCTATTCTGTGGCTCAATTCTTCTTGTGAATTTGTTTTTTTTCTCAAGAGGCCTTTGGAACTGACAGTACACATACATCATTTAATTGAGGTCATCTAGATCAGAGATTAATAACTTTTTAAATTTTCACTTGAATTCCATCTTTAAGGGAGGGATGGTTCTCCTGTGGGAGCCAGTGAAGCCACAAAACCCAGTCCAACTCCATCATTTGACCGAAACATCCTCCTGCCTTTCCAGCCTGGGAAACTCATCAAGGCTGTTCCCAGGCTCCAAAACAGCACTGGCTGTATTATATCAGGCTATGTTTTTCTAACTTTTTAAAGAAAAAACTTCAAATGATGGAGATTTTGTGACTTGCCAGACAATCTGGTGTGTTACCATTCATCCTGAGCGAGATGGGTGCACCTGTGTCCCCACGCTGCAGTTTGATTCCATTAGTTTTGCTGTGTCATGGAAAACAGATGACCTCAGCCTCTTGGTAGGAGTTTTAATGAGTTTTAAACCATTACCTTGTGTGCCATTTGTCTTCTCTTTTCTCTACCAAGCAAATTGTTTCTTTCCTAGATCAGGTTCAACATTCTCTTTGGACGTACTGTACACATGTTTTTGTCTAGATTGCATCTCTTTGTATAATAAACTAGATAATGAAATGTGTAGTGAAGTTGCTTATTAGTGTGAAATCTAATTTATGGCAGGGCTCATTTCTGGATCTTACAATGTCTTTTCTGAAATATGTTTGGAATTGCATACGTATGTACCACTAATTGTTGGTTTTGTTTCAATAGAAAATGTATCGCAGAGATTTTGAAGAAGGGATCAAGGGAAGACCTTCACTGGACTTAGACAAGACCCCAGAGTTCTTGCATATAAAACAAGTCACTAATCTTCTGAAAGAGGTAAAGGATTTTTATTTATTTTTTCCATTGTTGAGTTGTAAATGAGCAATAAGCAGCATCACTATAAGCTGCTGAATATCTTACAATTTTCTTGGTGCCTACATACAAGTCACTTCACAAGTAAAAATTGCTTCACATCATATTGTATTCTGTTTAGTCGTTAGTAAGGAAATTGTAAAGCTCAGCACACGTGAACCAGACTATCACTTCTCTTTTCAGATAGATAAAGGGGTGGAAGGAAGGATTTCCATTGGTGTCCAGATTTCCCTTTGAATAATTTTTTCACCTTTATGGTAGTCTGCTGTGGTTATACAGATGGCTTAAACTGCATAGGGTCACTCATAACTAACATAATTGAAATAATTATCTATCATACGTGTTATGGATAAAAAATGAAGATAAAAATGCTGTAATAGAGCTGTGATATTACATAACTGCTTCAAGTCCATTTTGTTAGAAGGCACAGGTTTTCTGTATGCCTTCTGTTTCCTTAAGATTTGTGAAATGTCCTTCAGCTGTATCTGTCACTAAAAATGAAAATTTTTCCCATAACTAAGAATCCTTCTACCTTTGGTATTTTTATGTTATTATTTAACATTGGTTTCATGTTAGGTTCTGAGTATTGTTTGGCTCTGTGGATTATGGTTACTATTTGACCAAATTTAAAAGAGCTAGAACTGCTAGAAGAGAAGAGCAGAGCTGCAAGATATCTTGCCTTTGAATCTGAGAGCCAACAATGTCTTGTTTGTATTTATGCTATTAGGAATAGAGTTTTGGTTTTTTTTTCCAAAACAATTAAAGCACGTTAGAATTAAAAACCTTTGAGCTTTGCTTCTTTCCTTGTTCTTTATACAACTTATTCCAGTCTATGATAGATTTCATATGGTTAAAGAAAAAAATGTCTTTTAAGATATTTCTTTATTATTCCTCCTCTAATAAATAATTTATTCTGATAAGCCTGACTGTCAGGTAGGCAAGTCTGAAGCTAGGTCTACTTTGTACAGTGGCACTGTGTGGTACATCTCATATCTGCTTTCTCACTAGGGAAAAATGCAAATCATGCTGTCATTTCATTCAGTTAATCTTTCTGCTCACTGAATGCCCAAAGAAGTGGCTGCTGTATACACAGTTATATCATGTGTGCTCTTCATGTTCATCTCTGAAATTTTGATGTAGCCCCCCTCCCATATGCATTAAGATGTTCTCTAATTCTGACCTCCTCAAGTTTTATGCCTTCTTATTTAAGGAGTAAACCATGCCTGTAAGTCAAAGGGGAAGAAAATGAGAAAATGAAAATTGTATTTCAATTTTCATAACTGCATGAATTTCTGATGATTTTATATCCACATTCAAGGAATGTATTCCAAACCCAAAGATCACCTAGGTAAAATTAATTATTATCTTTCATGATTCAGAAAAATTATATATTTCTTCATTGTCAAGGATGTAGCTGAGTGTTTTTCCATAAAGGTTCATAATAAACTTTGAATAGATACTGCATGAAACAAGAAGAAAAACCTGGAGTTAAAAATTAATTAATTGTTCAATTACTTTTTTTTACCCAAATGTCTGTTTCAGCTCATTCTGTTGGCTTCCCACTGTAGAGAATTCTGCAAATATTTCCCATTTTGTAGCAACATAAACTTTTTTCTCTGGGACCACATTTACAGCTCCTTAAGAAGAGATAGCTGAATTAATTGTTCTGAGTTAAATAGTTCTAAATTGGAAGAAATTGTTTCCTGTTTGTTATAGGACATGCTTCAAATGATCAAGAGAAGCATCTTAAAAAATATCTGGTTTCCTTTTATTTAAATGAAGAGCTTATAGGGAAATAAAGGTGCTCACTGCTGCTTAGGAAATTTAATATGTAATTAGTAGTATTCATTAATGTCTATATAAATCCTTCTGATAAGTATTTTGTGCAATGTTCTTCCAATTTCTTTGCTCAAAAAAGCCTAACCCTCATCTAAAGGTGCAAAGAGTGATTGAAAATCCTTACAAAACCTAAAGATCTTGAACTTCAATAGGCAAATAGCAACATCAGCTCTCCAGGAGCTGGGAAGAGCAAATTGTCTGTGGGCAGGTCCTAGTGTGCTTTGAATTTCATCCTGAGCATTTGAGTACTCTGGGGGCTGCACTTGCTGAATGTTGATAGGTCATACCAGTGCAGTGTCTAGGAGGCACAGGAGTGATATGGTAGGAATATTACTTCTGCATTTTAATTTATGAAGAACTTGTTTTAACAGGTCCTACTATGGTGTTCAGGGAATGTCCTGATTGGGATGCCATTAATGGAACTGAGGTAAAAACTGCAGCATAGCAGATACTGGTCTGCAGAAAGAAAATGCTAATGCAGTTAAAATATCTGTCCAGAGACAGACAAGGCCCCTAAATAGTGTGCTAGTGCTGTATAGGACACAGCTGGTTTTCAAGAGCACAAAAAAAAAAAAAATAGATGACGACATCAAAATCTTTTTACTTTCTCAAGTTGCGTGTTTTTTCAACATTGTTCCTTTTGATTTCACAATTTCCAATTCTATTTTAAGTCTGAAATCTGTACTTCAGCTAATTCATATTTCATAGAAATTTCAAAGAGACTCTTCAGATGTTTAGTAAGTGGCATTTCTTTTCAAGATCTTGCACAAAATAAGAAGTGGTGAAATCTCCTTTTTTTTTTTTTTATCCTTAGAAAGAGTATCGAAAAGATTTGGAAGAGGGGATGAAAGGAAAAGGAATGACAGTGTTTGAAGATACACCAGATTTGATTAGAGTGAAAAATGCAGCTCAGATACTAAATGAGGTATGTTATCCTAGTCAAGGTTATTAATATCACAGAAGGTTCACTTTATGCTAAACTCAAAAGATTCCTGTTTTTTTTTTTTTAACATAATCTATAATGAAATATGTAAGTATTGAAACTATTTCTGTTTTGTTTGAAAAATATAGTAAAGCTCTGAATTAAAAAAACAACACAGGACAGATAATTCAGATTTGAGCAAATAAAAGGGCATTGGAGGTTTTTAGTGGAGTCAGTAGATCCAGCATTTAGACCTGTGCTCTGTGTTCAGGTGGTCTTCCAGACATTTAAGGCTGTCTCTGGGAAGCAACAGCAGGGCTGGAGGGTGTTGGGAGGGAAGAGGGAAGCAAGGCTCATGCTGCATGTTATGCCTTTGGGGAATAATTTCAGACCAATATATATATTTTATTTAGTAATCAATTT
The DNA here is from genome assembly GCA_013398995.1 of Alaudala cheleensis. Lineage (NCBI taxonomy): Eukaryota > Metazoa > Chordata > Aves > Passeriformes > Alaudidae > Alaudala > Alaudala cheleensis. Next base: position 269,252 of record VWYE01021404.1, on the reverse strand, counting down.
GATATTAATTTTGTATTTATTTATTATATTCTATAGATATGTTTATTCACATACACAAAACCATATGTATATACATATAAATACACACACACATATATATAAATATACACACATATACATACAAAAAAACCCAGAGGGAATGCCATGGATAGGGCTAATTTGAGCACTAAAGAAGTGCAGGAATATATAGCTTTAACTCCTGGGATCATCTTTTCCTTGGTGTTTTATGCAGTAGGAACCTTAGAGGAAACATCTGCAATCCCACCTTTAGCAGAGATGATTTGAGGGATGATGTATTCCTACAGGTTAATTTACAATTCTTGTAAAAAATGTGGTTTGTGATGTAGAGAGTTGTTTTATCACATTTATTTCCACATCAGAGTGAGACAAAGATGGAAGACTGAAAATCTTTTTGCTCATATTCTTGTTAGTGATCAAACCATTGTATTAAGTACAAACATATGTTCCTTTTTCTTACTAATTTACAACCTAAAAATAATTAACAAACAAGAAAAGTAAGGGTAATTTAAAAATTATATATACTATATGTATTTACTTTGAAAAATAAGAGTTTTCCACAGGCAGAGATGAACTAGAATAGAAAAAAAAGATGATTATTACTATAGCAGTAGAAATAGCACTAGCTGAGAATATTTTTTTATTGAAAAACCCTACAATTATTGTATACAATATTTCCATATTTTGAATTATCCACTTTTGAATATAATTTGCTGATGAACAAGGAACATATCCTTGCTTGGATAAGCTGAAGATGAAATATTAATTTTGTTTTCAGGTTATTGGTTATTTATAATTTATGTTGTGAGGAAAAAGCAGCAATCACGGATGAGGACTGCCACTTGCCTAATGGCTATGGCTCAGGGAGAACCTATTAAATGAATAAATTACAACTTCCTGATCTGGAAGTTCACTGGAAGCAATTCTGTATGGTATTAAATTTCTAACATGTAGTCTTGTCATAAATAAAACATGTTCTTAAAAGTAAAATGTGTTTCAATTACACTGGTACCAAAGACCAACCTACTACACCATGTTCTGCAGAGCAAAACTTCCCCTTTACTTTAGAGGATAACTGTAGCAAGCTGCATGGGCTGATTTCCTCCCACCCTCTGCCACATTAAAAATTCATTGGTAGAGGTTTGTACATTCTTGAATATCTTCTGAAAGTTTTCCTCCTGTAGTTTGTTGTGTGTTTTTTCTTGGAAAACAACAGTTTTCCAAGGGTCTTGAGAACTGTGACTCTTGAAAGTTTTGATTGACTCTAAATCCTAAATTTGATTGTCTTGTGGAAAAACAATCTACTTGTAACTCTCTGGGTTTTGTGAATATCATGTATAAATTCTATCTTCACAGAGGCAATACAAGAAAGACTTGGAAACTGAAATTAAAGGGAAAGGCATGGAAGTTGGTCCAGATACACCTGAGATAAAACGAGCCAAGAAAGCTTCTGAAATTGCAAGCATGGTCAGTACTATGGCAAGCTTTCCATTTGACATAATGCAACAAATTATTGTGACTGAGAATTGCTGGTGGTGACCAATCTAGGCAATACTGAAAACACAGATTTCTCTAAATAGCTAATCCACTGAGCTGCAAGGAGTTGAACAGGTGCATAATCAGTGTAAGGGGGGAAAGTTAAGACTTTCCAGAACTTAGACTTTCTATCACCTTTTGGAGATTGTGCTTGTTACTGATGAGCCATGCCTGGCCTGGGGTGTGGATGGTTACTGTGGGCCCTGCTGCTTTTAGGTCTAAATAGCTACTTATTTAGGTAGGGCCAAATGATAAACAGAGTTAGAGAGATGCTAAAGCATCAGGACCTCAGTCTTGCAAAGCACAGCGAAGGGAGACATTCTCGTGTGTCTGACTGTCCCTGCCAAAACTGCAGAGGCAGCTGGATGTGAAAGGCTACATTGGATCTGAAGTGAGCAGTCTGGTAAAAGAGGTTTTTAACCTATCAGCAACTACAGGCATTGCATGGATAAGCTCCACAAAACTAGTACTGTTGAATCATTAGTTATTTGGTGGTTTATGAATGCTGGTCAGTGAAATTGCATAGATTAAATTGGGAAAAATTGAAGAATTTGGCTGCCAGCTGTGAGTATTTCCAATGCTATTCTCTTCAGAAGGAATACAAGAAAGACTTGGAGAATGAAATTAAAGGAAAGGGAATGGAAGTGAGTACAGATACCCTTGATATACAACGAGCCAAAAAAGCTTCTGAAATTTTCAGCCAGGTGAGTACAGAATTAATTGCTTTAAGATTACTTTGGAAGTAAAACACAACGAGATGATAATAGCATAAAATCCTCTTGAACATTCTTAAGCTAAAAAAAGCAAGCAGTGCACAATAAAAATATTAAATTGAAGAAATTGAAGAATTTATTTTTTATAGTGTGACCAGCACTATGAGAATAGCTTTGAAGACAGCATGCACAGAGAGTTGTAGTATTAGTTATGGTAGTATTAGTATTTTTTTTACCCTTTATTTTTTGTTCAGAATGTATATAAAAAGGATCTGGGGACTGAAATTATAGGAAAAGGGATGCAAGTTGGTCCATATATTACAGAAATACTGTGGGTCAAAAGGGCTTCAGAAATAGCAAGCCAGGTATACATAGTTGACACCACATAGTCAAATGCTGAATGTTTTAGTTCTGTGCAACAATGACTGCTTGACATACCCTGCTCAAAATACTTCTTCTCTGGCTCTCTAGAGGCTTTCATAGCCATACTTAATTAATGTACGTGTAGTAAAATATCTTAACTGCCTGATGCTTATTTGTATTTAGGCTGGTTACACCATGTAAATTAAATTTAATTAGTTACATCTACCTGTAGTTCTTTTCACATTACCTAATTACCTAATGTTAGATTATATACATCCTGACATTGAGAGAAAAATATATATGAGGAGACATTAGGTATGATGATATGTTATATATGAGGATATATCATATATATCATATATATCATATATATTTTAGTGTGAGGGCAGACAATGGTAACAGTACCATGGAGAAGAGAGGTTTAAGTAAATACTGGACAGGGATCAGGAAGCTCATCAGCAATAACATCTTTTGTGCAGTTTGGATATCTGGAGCCCAAAAAGCATAGACATGTAAAAATTATTTTTTCAGAAAATGTATAAAGATGAAGCAGAGAAGATGCTCTGTAACTACTCTGCTGTCCCAGACACTCCCGAGATGGAGAGGATAAGAAGTACTCAGAAAAACATCAGTTCAGTGAGTAATAGTGCTTCTCTCTTTGCTTGTAACTTTTCAGATATTTTTTAGTTTAAATAGGCTCTCTTGTGTCACATCATAAATTAGGGAATTTATGAGTAGAAGTCCTTTGAACCATTTCAATAATTTTCCTGGCAAAGACTGTATCACTCATTTCTTTCAGTAAAAATAATACCCAGCTTTTCTAGGTGCAACACTGTTATTTTGAATTTCTAAACCACTTATACCACCTTGCCAAGCCACAGTTATTTTTAAATGAAGATTTTTGTTTCCTTTTTCCATCAAGCCCCAGGAAGTGCTTTATTCAAAAGGGAAAAAAAATTCTAAGGCTTCTTACTATACATATAAGATTTTTCATCTGTTTCCTATCATGTGTACTGAGCATCAAGATTGGGGTATAAAATTAGAACAGATCAGATTCCATAAATATACATATATAATGATTTTATATTACACTGGGTTTATTTTTAAATTTTATGCTAGATTTAAGTTTCAGTTTATTCCTAAATATAAATTACGAGCTTGGATTTCTAAAATTGCCCAATTTGGGATACATTAAGTTCCACTTCCTTTTTTGGGCCCATTAATGCTGCTGTTTGTAATTCTGCCTTTGCAGAATTTACAGAGAAGAGGAGTAAATCTAGCCTTCAGAACAAAAGACTAGTCAGTGTCTTTTTTTTATGGCAGACTAAATAATGCTAATAAAGCCAATGATTTGAGAGAAAGGAATATAAGATACTTCAATATTTTTAGTATTATCTGACACACATGTTCTTTAACTTAGAGATATCTTCAGCTTCTCCAGCTCTCAGAAGTAACTGAGTAAACTCAGTTATTTTTTCCCAGAGGTATTTACCTGCAGCTCCCCTGCACAACTGAGGCTTGTGCAAGGGAGTAAGAGCCTGTGAGGAGAGCAGTGGAGATACCTCTCTGAGCCTGCTCCAGGCTGCTGTCACTCCTGTAGCATCTCCAGCCATCACCTGCCCTTTTTCTTCCTTTGACTAAGGACAGCTGAAAGCTGCATCTTTCTAGAAGGAGCTCTTGACAGGCCCACTGGTCCAATTTTGCTTCCTGTCATCTGTTGGCTCCTGGTTGTGAATGGTGCTCTGCAGCGTAGTGTGATGTGGTTATCACCATTTCTCATGTCACTGGTGTCCTGTCAGCCTAAACTGATACTCCCTGGAACTGAGGGATCCAAGCTAGTCCCTGTGATCTGCTTTCCTCCTCTGCAGCCTTTGATAGCTTTTGATGAAGTCCTCAAGTAGGTCAGTGGCTCTGGCAGTGAGGACTCACTAACAGTTGGGTACCAGGCTTAATTAAGTTAGGTGTCACCACTTAATCCAGCCTTGACAGGGCTCCGATGCATCTGAACCCCTTGCAGCTCTGCAGGACAGTCTGAGCTTTTGGTGCCAAGGCTGACAATTAACCTCTTTGTAAGTGTTCTAGTAACAAAAAATAAAATGTTTTGTCTTTGAGATGATTTGTGTTTGCTTTCTTTTGTGATTGTCCTGTTCCTGTTTGTGAACTGGGTCCTCCGAATGTTGGAAAGCAGTTTGCAGCAGGGGTTGAACTACCTTTTTTCTTCTTTCTCTATGTTTTAATCTTTCATCCTTCTGTGCAGTTTAGATGACAAAGGTAAATTATTACTGAGTGAAGATACAGCTGGAAGCAGCCCAAATAGATGAAAAAAACAATGACCCCTAACAGTCTTCTGTTTTTTGGATTTTGTCTCAAGTATTTTTCTGCTTTAAAGGACAAAAAATAATTACTAGCTCTGCAGATAAGATCATTGCTGCTTTTAGCTCACTAGCTCATTTGGCAGATGATTTATAAAAGGATATTTACTTCATAGTCATCTCTTTCATAGAAAAATTCCTGTCTCCAACATATTTTACCAATCCTTTCTTGGTACAGTAGAAAAGTGTATTGTAGTCCAGTCCACAATATAAATATTTCTAAATGTTGTGGTGCAGAAGAAATTTCAAGATCTTACTCATAAACTTGTCTCTGTTATCACATGGTAAAGCAACATTCTAGATTGTTAAAGATTTTCTGAATATTTAAAAAAATTAGTTGCAGAGATTTACTCTTCTCTAGAATATTTGGCAGTAGTATTCACCCCAGAGTATGGAGGACTTCAAGGAAGTAGGAGGCATTAATCAAGAATGGTGTTTTTATTGTTCAAGGTTTGTTGATAGGAAAACTTAAATAAATCTTGATTTAAGAAAGGCAGAGGTAATAAATGATAAAGATTAATTTTATTAACTTGAGGATCAGACACGTTTTTTTACACTAACTGACTGGAAATACTTACCAGAGTGGCAACAGCTGTGACACAAAATGCTGAAAATCAAGTAAAACTTCTTTAGGAGTTTTGCAGCATGAACTGGTCCTCCATGGTTATTTAAATTGTAACCATGCTTGGAATTTGTGGAGCAGTTATTTATTGTCTCTTTCAGTAACTTCAAATGATGGATTCTACTGATATGCTTTGTGTTTATCCTTTACTGAAACAATAGAAATAGAGAGAATTGTATAAACAGTATGTGTGTATTTTGAGAAGCGAGTTTTGTTTTTAGAAACAGTCCTCAGCTTTCTGGCTTGAACCTAGGAGTCAAAACTTGCATGACTTGGATTGTAGCTCTGGTTGTTATGGTTATTTTCCCATGAATATTTCAATTTTCTAGTTTGTTAACTTTGAAATAATAGTAATGTCTGTTCATTTCTCACAGTATTTTAAGATCTAAAGACTACAGAAAAATCAAATCCTGCATGTACATACACCTTCAATTAAATTGAAATGAATGAAATTACTCAAGCATAAAGTTACATTTGTAAAACTTTACAGATAATTATATAAATTTTAATACTTTTTCCAAATTTAAATGTGTAATTGCAAATACTTAAAATACTGAGGTCAGTTGAAAGGATGAGAATACATTATCTGGGTTACAGCTGAAAACAAACGATATTATTGTAGTTATTCATAATTAGTCTTATTTATGAAAAATTAAAGTATTTGCTTTCTTAGCAAGGTTTATAGTCAGACCAATTTGGAACTTGGAAAATTGCCTAGCCCTTTTATGAGAATTAGTATTTGCATTGCTAACAGTCTCATAATTATCTTTTGGGGAAATGAAGGTGTTTTATAAGAAGGAAGTCGGAGCTGGCACAGCTGTAAAAGATACTCCAGAGATTGAAAGAGTAAAGAAAAATCAACAGAATATTAGTTCGGTAAGTGCTATTAACATAAATTATTCTTATGTGAATAAAAGGTGGACCAATTTATTTTTTTTCATCTTGTTTACTAAAAAATTCTTCATTTTCATATTACACATCTAATTCAAATAGTTGTCCACTGGCTTTTAGATATAGAGCTCTATTCTAGCACAGCTAGAACTCCCTTCTGCCATAGTACTTCTGTGTCCAAAGGTAGAGATTCTAATTGAAGCATTAAGAAAAATAAGAAAATATTTTAACTAAATATTTGAGGAAAGTGTTTTGTCTCTCAAGAGTGAGAAATATGAGATGCATGTCCCCATATGACAGACTGAACAGCAGTTGTATTTGCAGATTAGAAAAATACCATGTGACAAAAAGGAAAATCTGTAATGTTCTCTTAGAGACTGCATGTATTGCACAGGACTTGATACAGTTTGCACTTCAAGATGAGAAAAACTATGTGCAGACTTCACCTGTGTGAAAAGGTGGAGAGTTGGTGCCTCTTTACATGGTGACAAGTTGATCTGTGGGTCTGATGAGATTAGTTCTGAATTGATGTTGTTTATCTGAGGATGCCCAATGTCTTTTAATAGGCAAATAAAAAAAAATTATCAAAATAACTGTTTTCTTCAAATACAACATTATTTTCTGATAAATATGTGGCAAAACTAGAAAAAAACCTGAAAAGTGACTTCCAAGCAGCAAAACCCTTGTAACTGAATTATTCATTTCTTTGTTATATTTGATGAGGAATCATCTGGGGCAGTTTTTATGTTTGTGACATGACTTTTCTGATTATTAGATGTTCTTTTAAATGTAAAGTTTGAAAATAATGTATAGACACGATACTATGTTGTGTTTAAATATTAGTTAAAATATGAATTAGGGACTCTGGACACCTCATAGAATTTCATTGTCTAGTGAATAGTGTTGAACACCTTATTTCCCACCAAAGTAAGGTCAGAAGAGAATTTCCAAAATATTCTGAAAAGCTTATATTTTCCTTGGATTTTTTTTTCTTCTCTATCCATCACTTTTCATCTTGTCATTTTGAGCCACAGTGCAAGCTGTCATGTGACCTAAATCCTGAAATAGTTGGGTAGTGAATAGCTGAAACCTGCTGGTTGGGAAGCTGTTGATTTTCTTGATTTGAGGGTGAGGGGTTTTGTTTATTTCTTTGTTTGGGTTTTTTGTTGTTATTTTGCTTTTAAATTTCCATTTACCACAGACTTCTATTTCAAAGGTTGTCACACAGAAAGGTGAAGTGTTACTCTAATGTTTTTTCACAGTACAATTCAAAGTGAAGTGGAAAAACAGTGTACACTGTTCTTGCTGTTTTAGAAATCCTAAAGAGTGGTGAAGAGGGAAAAATGAAAGGTTGATCAGTATGCTAGTAAACACATTTGAACAAAAAATCTGCCAAGGGAAGTACAAAATGCATTAGTGGTGTAGTGGTATGATGTAAGTGGCATGGCCTTTACCTTGCTAGTCTTTGTGTTGAGTTAATGTTTTGCAAAAGGGATTTTATTACATGTAGTGTACTTGAAATTACTTTAGCCTTGTATAGTATTTATTAGAGGTGTAGCATGCCAAATTTAAAGGCAATGTACAAGAATGTTTCAAATTTGTGTAATTGCAAATACTTATTATATTGTGCAGTAAGAGGGAAATTGTATTGTGTAATTTACAGGAGTCCCAAAGGAAGGGTAAATTACACCAATTTTGAATCCATTAGATTTAAATATTTTACATGTATTTTTGAATTTAGCCAGAAGAACTTGGGACAGCCTTACAACTATTTTCTGGGCTAAATGAACTAGAATATGGAATGTGAACCAAATTCACAGTGAGGGAGACAGCAGAGAACCAAAATAACACAGTACAACCAACCACACAAAAGTCCATTGAATCATGTTCTGAAAATGATCAGATTCTTCCAGATTACACATGTAGGAGACAAACATCAGAATGGTGTTTTCAAAGCCTAAAATACAAGGTGGTGACAGCCAAGGAGGTTTAGCTCATCTCACCTGTTGTGATGATTGGTTTGGAAAATGCCAAGGTCTCACAGACTGTACAAAGCAAGCCACAGACCCATGGGCTGTAGCTGAATCTGAACTGAGAAGCTACAAACAACTAAGAATTTTTTAAAAACATGTTTTTATTGAAGGGCAGACAGGATTGAACACAGCACTGGGAAGAAGCAGCACTTTGGGAGAAGATTCTATTTGTGTTTTTTTTTAGTGTGAAATCTGTGAGGAAACCCCTGTGGTATGTCAGTCAATACCACAAAGCTGGGGTCTTATTAAAATTCAAGTAACAGACATTTTGAAGCATTTTAAGGACAAGTAGCACTGCCAATTCTTAAACTTACCTAATAGTCTCTATTAAAAGACCCTTTTTCCTAGTGCTTTAGTATTTTTGCCAGTCCTAAACTGTCTGGGATGAAATTTTCCATTCCTGGTCTGTACTTTGGGCTGGTTTGGTTTTATTTATTTATAAATTTCAGTCAAAGCAGCTTCCAAGTATGAACTTAGAGAAAAACAAGTTGTTTTGTCTGTGCTATGAAACTGGGCATTCTCCAGAAGTACCATGTCTTGAGAAGAGAGCTGAAAATTAAATGTTAGGAAAAAACCAGTAAATATCTGACAGGACCTGCAAAGGCATCAACAATCCAGACAACTACATCCTCACCTGTGTTTCTACATGTCTTTTTAGAGAACTTCAGTGAGACTGGGAAGCCCTCCATCCTTTCAGGAGAATCTAAAAGGCTTGGTTTCTGAAATGCTCTGGTAGACTCCTTAGCAAGTTAATAGTAAGACCAAATCATTGTCTAAGTGGTGTGGGTCTCCAAGTAGTATATTCAGCATCCCAATTATCATGAAGATAGTCACAATCCCATGTGATGTATATGTAAGAGTTTTAGTACACTAGAATTGTTATAAGCACTCTCTGCATAGCATCAAACAGGATACATTAGAGACCCTAGCAAACTGTTTTAGAAACTAAATATAACTGTTGCTTTTCAGGCCAATGTGTTTGTAGATATGGTCTGCTATTGCAGTATGTGTAAGGGAGAGAGTATAAAGTGATAGATGTGTTTTAGTGCCTGTCTCTCCTTTAAATTGATAATATTTTTGTAATATCTATTGTACAGATTAAATACAAGGAAGAAATTCGGCGTGCAACAACTATTTCTGATCCACCTGAACTAAGGAGAGTTAAGGAAAACCAGAAGAATATTAGCAATGTGTGCCCTATTTTCATTTCTTGCACACTTCTCTCTACCATATTAAATGTGTTTGTGTCTGGGTGAATATGTCTGTGGTGTTTGTACTACTTTCTGTTTGTCCATAAAGACCAATTTAGACAAATTAATGGTAAAATGATAACTCCTTAGCCTTGCATTTTGATTCATAACTACGAGAGTGAAGTATTCCTGTTGAAATAACAATTGTCTGTGTTTGAAATAGAACTGCCAGAGGGTGAGTACTAAGTATTGTGTGGAAAGATGGGATTGATTATTAAGGAATGGTACTTTACATCCAAGTGCAATGTGCTCTTTAGTGATGTCTAGCACACTTACATATTTCTATTATTTGGAAATCTCTTTTGTTATATCTTCTGACATGTTTGCTAGGTTCAGTACAAAGAACAGCTCTGCAAAGCTACACCTATGAGTGTCACCCCTGAGATGGAAAGAGTCAAGAGGAATCAAGAGAATGTCAGCATGGGAAGTTGCTATCCTTTAATACTTTGTATAATTTTTGGGTGCTGAAGATGAATACAAATTCTGCTTTCTGAAACTGTGCCTTTCCTTTAGTCAGGGTGAAACTAATTTATTGTGTTGGAATTCAAGTAATGGAATTACTTGAAAACCTCCTCTTAGGAAGCAATTGTGAGAAGGCTTTGCTTGGTTTGGGAAATGGCAGGTGAAGCATCACATATTCTATTAAAGAAATGGCTGCAGTGCTTTGAGGTGTTATTCTCTTCATTGGATATTAGCAGAAAATCTTGGCCAATTTTTTTCTTTATATTTTTTAATAGAATATCTGTTTCCAGTTTTATTTTTCTTTGCTCTGTAAAAAATTAGTTACAGTTGTGCTCAAACTTCTGCTCTCTTACCTGTCTCCTTGTGGTTCCTCAGTAACCTCCCCATCAGAATTTAGTGTTTAATGGCTGATATAACCATTTTCAGGAGCACAGAGAAGGTGGCAAGGACTGGAGCATGCTGCTGCCTCCTTGCACTGATGAAGTTGTACCCTGTTAATGAGTCCATGAGGGACCAGGCACTCTCCTCACTGAGAGCTGCCATCAGCAGCCATGGTTCATGGGTCCACAAATAGCTGCAGTGTTTCCCTAGGGTGCATTCTGCTGCATTCACCAAAATAATTCTGTGTCACAATTTTCAAGAATTCTGTCTTTCTAATTCAACTTCTGGATTATTGTTGGTATATCTAGCTTTCCTAAAATGTATTCTGTTCAAAAACTGTTTTCCTAAGTGATTCAAGCCAATCTGTATAGTTTTTCTACTCACACTGCTGTTTACTTTTCACCAATTTTTTGTGTTGTGCAAATTTCACTGGAAAGTTTAAATTCTTTTCAAGTCACTGGAATAGCTTTGAGTGAAGATCTTTAACACTCTCCATTTCTAGAAATAGAAATTCTTGAATAGTCATTTTACCTTCATAAATGTTACTTTGCATGTTTAATCCATTTGAAAGCTTATCATAGTTTTTGTAAGACATTAATTTTTCAGTTGGAATACATTGATGTGGACAGACCAAAACTGTGTTTTGCTGGAAGAGAATTGCTTAAGCAGTAGATGCCTTACTGCCACAGTGCACTGCAGAATTATGAGCATAATGTATCTGCACAGTTAACCTTATCACTTAAACCCAAGAGCTTGCTTTTGTATGGAAGCATTTATTTTGCACTAAAAATATATATTAATTGGTATGAATTTATTGCCAGAATCTGTTATAAAGTATTTACCATATCTGACTTCCCAGCACGTGAGGCCAGAGTTAACATTAGATTGCTTGGTCTGTAAATGCCACATCCTGTCCCCTCTCTGCTTTAGATTCTTGATCCAGCATTTGCTTAATGCATTGTGTTTGGTTACAAAGTGATTAAGGGGATATTCCTACAGTATATTTAAATAAATGCATGGTGAAATTAGGCTGGATTCTATTAGCAGTTGTCTGATGAACTGCATCCTTGGTTTAATCACCTTTGAGTATGTAGTATATAAACTTTAGAACATAGATGGAGACCTTATGGAATTTCTGTCTTGAAAAATACATATTTGCAGTGGACCTTCCTGAATCTCAGTTTTTGATGTGCTCTACTTGGTCTTTACTGCATTTTATGTGGCTTAACCCCATTCCAAATATGAGTTATTTCTCCATAGAGCCAAGGACCAGTCTGGTAAATGCCAAGATATTGTGTACATATGTGGGTATATATACACAGAAATGCATTAATGTACAGCCTGTACAGAAAAAAAATTCAAGGTTATCTTTCAAAAATCAAGTTTTATAAACTGTATTAAACTTCAGATGCATTTCAACTTTTCAGTTGTTTCCTGGATGACCTTTGAAGTCATGCATTTTTGTATAAAACAAAGAGATATTGCTATACCTGAAAAAGTATGTGAATATATATTTTATTCTGTTAAATAATAGGTTCACTACAGAGAGCAGCCTGGTAAAGCTACTGCTGTGAGTGTCACTCCTGAGATAGAGAGAGTCAGGAAGAATCAAGATAATATCAGCTCGGCAAGTTGTTTGAATCTTTTTGTCATTTATATTTTTCAGTCAATACAGAAATATAAACACGTATATGCTTTTACATTTGCTGTGTCAAAGAAATCCAGCTGCATCAATGACTGAAGAGATGTTGGTTTTTTTCTTTGAGGATATGGACTGCATATATGTGTAAAAAACATATTCAGGGTTGTCTGATTATTCTTGCAAAAGAAAAGTGGTTGAGTTGATGTCAGTATTTTTCAAGGGGAGGGTCAGTAGAGGTCAGTCATTCTTTCAAGGATTTTTGTCACTTGTTACCAAATTTGAGTTGCTAGATTGCAGGAGTGAATTACAGTAAAGAAAAAAAGTGAGGATTTTACCTCAGTGCAAATGTCTTTTTTTCTTTATGATTCAAAGGATGGAAGAGTCCATTCCATTCTGTGACATGCCACTTGTGTTAGAGCTGAGTAGTTCTTCACTGGTCCCATTGCTAAATACTGAAGAGTAAGATAATATATATTTCTTGGCTTTGATGTTAATAAAATGTAAATGCTACTAAAGTAGTGTAAGAAGCAGGAGACAATTCTATTAAGGAACAAGGAAGAAGTGCAAAAACCTTGGTGAAGCAAAGAATAAGACCAGTTATGTTGCAGTCTGTCCTCAACATTGAAACAACATCAGTGGCAAAGTCACTGCAGATGTAAATAGAAGAGATTTCTTGCAGAATCACTGTGGCAGAAGAGAATTACAAGTAATGAACATTTTAGAACTGAGTGTGGGAGTGAAAAGTAGATTGGATTTGTCAGGGAATATGTCTAAGGACAAAGGAACAGAATCTGACATTGTAACTGCATATAACTTAATCATGTTCTTAAAACGCTCATGAATATTTACCAAAGTCAATTATTTTTGAGGTGTAGTTGGAAATAAGAGGAAAACTTCACAACAATTCCAGACTTTAAATAATTTTTTAATTTGTGAAAATGAAATGTATTTCTCCAAGTGATTAATTCACTTTTTTTCTCCAGGTTTACAGGGATAAATACTGCTCTATGTTAATGAGAAATATAAAAATCATCCTATGTTGGCTGTAATTATTCTGTCCAGAAAATGCCTTATATTCAAAAGCATAAATATAGCTGAATATATTTTCTAGGATAATTTACTGTTTAATTAAGAAGGCTTTGAAGAATATGCAGTACATATATTTTTTTTTCTCATAATTTACTTCAAACTTGCCTATGAAACACAGACAGCAAGACACGTATTTTCATGGGTGTGCTTTCTTGGCCAGTACATAATCTTAAGGAGGGTTAGACAGTTTCAATACATGGTTTTTCTCATCACAAAAGCATGTTGAAATAGATTTGCACAACTCATTTGGAAAGAAGTACTTGGAGTGTGAATACATAGGTAAATCTAAAATATTAACTAATGCAGTGCACAGGTTACAGTGTGATGTAGGAGTTAGGAGAGGACATTGGTAAAAGAAATCAACAAGACAAAAAACTGTGAGAGTATTCACTCCTGAACCAATAAGTAGGATCAACTACTTTCACTATTTTAGAAGTTTGAGTGGTTTTTTTCCTTCTTATTTTTAACAGATAATTAACCTTACATCTTTACTAGTCTGTAAAATGCCACAAAATAAGATAATCAGGAGAAATGGGGTGTAAGAGATTCAGTACTTACTGATGCACAAAACCCGGAGTCCAAACATTTGTTTAGGAAACAAAATATTCAGATTCTTCCCAGACATGCTGCTTTGTGCTGCTAGTAAAGACTAAATGTTGAATGGGACTAAGCAGCCTTCTAAAGGATTAATCCTCTTGTAATAAATGAATTCCCTGGGCTTCTCAGGTAGTCCCAACCTGGAAGCAGAGTGAGAACAGACTCTGTGTCTGTCTTGATAATAAGAAGGTAGCTTATCATCAGCCATACAAATAGGTTTTAAGGATGTTCTAAGTCACAGTGGTGTTTTCTTAGTATTTGTCCTGTTTTTCAGCTGGTAAACGAATGATTTCACTTATGTGATTAAAAAAGTCACAAATTTCAGCTTTTATGTAAATATTTTCTTTTGAGTAAGTGATGGATGGAATAAATGTGCCTTTTGTCTTACCAAAATACAAGCTCATCTGTATCCTTGCTGTGAAATAATTTACTGGCACGAGTGTAAAGAAAGAAGATAAGTGTTGGGCATTGTGGTTGGGAAAGGTACTTTTGCACGGTGTGATTCTCACCATCCTTCCTACTGCAAACAAAAAATTCACCTGTGCTGTTGTTGCTGTTTTGCAGGTCAAGTACAGCAGTGATCAGAGGCAGATGAAAGGTAGACGTAGTGTGCTTCTAGACACACCTGAGCTAAGGCATGTCAAAGAAACACAAAACAACATCTCTATGGTAGGGTACTTTCTTCCCAGGACTAGAGCATTCTGTGGAATGACACTTGACATCCACTGGATTTTGCCTTCCATTAATATAGGTAACTAATGAAACTCTCTCCTCAGGTATGGAAGGAATATTTTCTTCTCACGCCTGTAGAGGGAGTGTTTGCTAACTGCATAGGACTGTAATGGACATTTTCAAAATACTAATAAACAGTTTTCTAACAGTTAAATGTCTGTGCTTTTTTTGTTTGTTTTTTTCTTGTTTAGTTTTTTTTTTTTCCCTTTAAAAATGTACACACATAATTTGAGCATCACAATTTCACTGGATTAGGTGACACACTTCACCTTGTGCCTGTGCATGTTCCTGGTTTCTGCGTGACTTTGGTTCTTGGAATGAGTTGTGTGCATCAGCTTGTGTGAGAATGTTTGTCAATTTAATTAATGGATGATTCAGTTATTTATAATGTAAATATGCATAATCAGCAGTACTACCTTTATAACTCTTACTAATACTGGGGTTTTGTTCCAACACTTGGTGCTGTAACACTTTCTACTTTAATGTCCTTTTTTCTAATTTTTTTTTAATGCAGGTGGTTTAGAATAACTGTTGTTCTTTCTAAAAACGTGTTTTTAAAGCCAGCTGACATATGATAAAACAAAAGAGAAAAATATACATTTTGTATGGTACTGTGCAAGTAGTCAAAATTATCAGTGAATGAAAATGCTTGAATTTTTTAGAAACTACTACTCCTGGAACATTTTTACTGACAGATGTATTTGTCTGCATCAGTAGACAGCAATCCTGTCTTAGAGAAGAAGGCAATGGACCAGATTACCTCCTGAGGGAAGGGCTGTTTTCCTGTGTGATAGTAAGATGATGCTTTGCTACTTAAGCTGGCACCTAGTTCAGTGTCAATGGAGAAGAAATGCAAAATTGATAATAAAATATCAGAAAAACTAGTAAAGGTAATAGAAAATACTTGGCTGGCCATCCAGCCATCCATCTGTGTAACAATTCTGTTATGGTGCAAACTCAAAGAATATAAGTGCCTCATAAACCAAACATATATGTATTGCTGCCCAGAATAACCATTTGCTACCAATTGCAACCTGGGGAAAAATGTAATTCTCCTTGTTTTCCTAGGTAAAATATCATGAAGATTTTGAGAAGACAAAGGGCAGAGGCTTCACCCCAGTGGTAGATGACCCTATAACAGAGCGTGTACGGAAAAACACCCAAATTGTGAGTGATGCAGCATATAAAGGTGTGCATCCACATATTGTTGAAATGGATAGAAGACCTGGAATAATTGTTGGTAAGTTAAATACTGTTGTTATTGAAAGCACAGTGGGGGAAAGCCTCTGTTTGTGCTCTCCAGAGCTCATTTTCTCTCTTTTCTCACCATGAAACTTATGGTTTAGTTCAACCAGGTTCCATGTCAGCTTCTAGAGGTAATAATGGGAATGAATGGGAGATGTATTACATTTGCTCTGTAATTTAAAAGAGAATATATGGATAGTTGTTACTATTATTTTAAGTCTGAATTTTGACTCTATAAGGAAGGTCAAAATAACTGCAATCATAATTTCACACAGAAGAAAGATGATTAAAACAGATCCTGAAATATTTCAATGTTCAAATACTGTAGGCTAGTTTGAAATTTCCCTTTCTGTCAGTCAGTAATTTCTCCAGAACTGCACATACCTATTTACCTCATGTTTCACAATTTCACATGGCTTTAAAAAATATCTCAAGCTGCAATTCATCTCTAACTCATCAGATCTATGGTAAGCCAAATACCAATGTTGAGAATTGATGTTCTGAAAGATGATCCAAGATAAGGATGGGTGTTCAAGGGGTAGAATACAGGATAGATTTATATGGAAAGACAAGATAGTGCATAAAGGTATTATTTGGCATAATCATAATGAATACTATTTAAAAATTGAAGTGAATATTTGAAACTGCTTAAAAGTCAGCAAGTCTGCTGTGGCAAAGGAACCAGTAATATTATTTTTCTTCCCATTTCATTTTGTTTTGGTGTGTGACATTTCTGTTTTTCCATGCTTTGCAGCCACGTAGACCCCAGAGGATCTGTGTACAAAAGAGTACTGAGGTAGCACTCTAAAATTCTTCATGCATAGTGATCCAGTGAGGCTGACTTTATGTTTGCCTCTCAAAACCCAGAGAAATTGCAGGTGAAATGGACTAACTTGTGGTTCACATAGGCCATCCTCCTGCCTACAATAACATTAACTGTTATTCCTGGCAGATGCTTTTTCAGTCTGTCCCTTAAAGTCTCCAAATAAGTCTCCCCCACATAAGGAAGTATATTTTTTCCCTTTTTTGTTGCCATCCTTTATGCGTCTGTAACTACAGTAGCCTTATATGAGAAGGGATTTCCCAAAAGTGTGTGTTAAGAGAGCTCTGCCTGGGGCAGGTGCTGGTGATCTTCCATCACTACTCACTTTCATAGCTGTGATGCAGCCAAAGAAAAAGAGAAAGGCTCCTGTACAATTGCAGTGTGAGATTCAGTTTGCAATTTGCTCTTTAGTGTATGCTGCAAACCTCCTGCTCTCTGCTGCACTGCATGTGTGCTGTAGCCCTGTGTAAGAACCATGTAATCCCATGTTGAGCAGCTGAAGCCTTGCTAGCACAAGCAGATTGGAATGAAGGACGTGCCTGAGATAGATTCTTGAGTTGCAAGAACTGAAAAATTAGTACTATTTATCACCTAAAAATAGTCCAGTATCAAAACACACAGAAATTCTTAATTTCCCATGCCTGCCAAATAGCAAAAATTGTACAACTATTTAAATGAAGAAGGCCATGACAAACCAGAAGTATTTCAGCTAATGCTTTTTTGGAATTAATATCTACTTATTTAAAAAGAAACTGTGAACTCCTTGCTCATGAGATGTCCTTGGTAGTTCCAAAAATATTTGCAAACTGAAAAACCTACTTATTACTCTCATGAGTATTTTTCGTAGCTGAAAATTGTTAAGCCAGTTAGGAAAAGTGTGTCAGAATCCCTCTGGTTGATTTTTAATGTATTATTGGTGAAGCTAGAACTACTCTTTCAAATGCCTGGTTACTAAAATTAATGACACTGCTCTGGTCAAATAGGCACTAGTTTTAACCCTACTAAGCCATTCCAAACCCATCAAGATAAATTGATGTCAGTGAGCTTTGGATCTATTACTAAAGAGGAAGCACAATTCTCACATGAATATAAGGTAATTTTACCTTAGCAAAAGTTGCCAGGGAATTAAAACTGATTTGTGTTATATATTGCCAAGATTCTGATTCTGTGTACGTTATTTCAGATTGCAGAGATGGATAAAATCAATACAAATCAATGGCTCTTGCACCAGTGCTGCTATGAAGCCATACTTACATTTTCACTTACTAAGGCATGATCAAACAGGACAAGATGGGCATTCACCAATTCCCCCACTCCTTCTCATGCCTGCCAGTACTTTATGTAGGTGCACAATTTATCTCCATTAGGACTAGCACATATTTTATCAAAAGATTTTGTGTTGGCTTCAATTTATCTTGATAGGAAGGAGTTGGCACTATGTCTCACCTTATGGGAGTTGAGGTAGATAATGTATAATGTACATACATTTAATATATTCTAAAGCCATGGGATTTATCTTGTTAACTCTATCTGTTCTTTCTGTTACATATAGGCTATTAATAATTTTAAATGTGACATATGTGGGATCCTCACAGTTCTACTTTATCCACTTTGCTTGGTACCTCTCAAACCAGCAAAAGAACAAAATTGGGAAGACAGTTTTTTTTCCTGCTTCCAGTATATGGAGTAAATCTTGCAGCCAGGTCTGCCCAAGAAGAAACTATTCTAAAAATATGTGATCTGCTAGATTTGTGCTTTGACTGATTATGCTTTACATCAAGGTTTTATTTGAAACTGGTTTGAAGAGATTAAAAGATGTATTAATTTTAGATGTATCAGATGTCACAGAATCATTTAGATTGGAAAAGAACATTAGGACCATCAAATGCAACCATTAACCCAGGACTGTCAAGCCCACCACAAGACCATGTCCTCAAGCATCATGTTGCAACCATTAACCCAGGACTGTAGGGATGACAACTCAGCCACTTCCCTGGGCAGCCTTGACAACCCTTTCAGTGAAGAATCTTTTCCTAATATCCAATATATAAACCTCCCCTGGCACACTTGGGGCCATTTTCTCACATCCTGTCACTTGTTACCTGGGAGAAGATGCCTATTCCCACATCACTACAACTTCCTTTCAGGTATTTGTAGAAAGCAATGAGGTCCCCCCAAGCCTCCTTTTCTCCAAGCTAAGCGCCCCCAACTGCCTTAGCTGCTCCTCACCAGACTTGTGCTCCAGACCCTTCCCCAGCTCCATTGCCCTTCTCTGGACTCTCTCCAGCACCTCAATGTCCTTCCTGAACTGAGGGGCCCAGAACTGAACCCCAGATTTGAGGTGTGGCCTCAGCAGTGCCCAGTACAGGGGGTGGTCACTGCCCTGGTCCTGCACCACTCTATTGCTGGTCCAGGCCAGGATGCCTCCTTGGGCACCTGGGCACACACTGGCACAGAACTTGTTAAGTTTAGGAGTGGGCACGGTTTTATCCTATTGTAGAAGTGTACAAAGCAGATTTCTACAACTGAATTTATCACCTTCGTTCATTTTTTTGGGTTATTAAAGAATAAAGATGGATACTTTTGAGTTTACATGAATTAAGCAATTAGGAGAAATTTATATTGGATGAACTGTGGCCCTGATTCTTCTTCTTATGCTGACATGATCCCTGCTGTATGCAGAGGAGAGTCTGTAGTGTCTCTGTCAGCTGTGGAGCTGGATACTGCCAACTGTCAGCTGTAGGGAGATGCACTGCAGCATCTCCACACAGGGATGTTGCTGGTGAACTGGGGAAATAATCTTGTAGCTCTGATGATTTTGGTTCTGCTGCTGGAAGAGAGCTCTAATATGTGATGTTTAACTGATTTCAATTTACTTAGACTTAAGAAAATGCTATGGTCATGTTTAGAAAATGCAAAAAATTGGTAGCGAAAGTGTCATTAAAATAATATCACTACTTTAATACACTAAGTTCTTTTAAGCAGGAAATTAATCTTTCTGATCTCTTCAGGTGAATATCTAGATATTTTGGTTAGTTTCTAGATGAAGGAAATTGCAGATTGTTAAAACTCATTCCTTTCATGCTTTTACTTCCTTTGTTGTTTGTCTGTCTTGTAATTTCTGTGCTTTGGAAAAAGATCTTAAAGTTTGGCGCACAGATCCTGGCTCCATCTTCGACATTGATCCTCTGGAGGACAATATTCAGTCTAGGAGTCTGCATATGCTTTCTGGTATTGCTTATATCCTGACTTTTCCCCCATTCAGCTTTTCATGTTTGAGAAACTAAGTTGATACTGTAAATTTTCAGGTCAATATGCCAGCCATATATTTTATAAGCATAATTTCATATATATTTATAACTGTTTAAAAGCAGTGTTTTATAGGAACTTCAGCTGTAATTACATATGGAGATAAGAAATAGTGAAATAAATCTTATCTTAAACAAGCTATTCAGGCCACTTACAAGTAGCCATTTAAAATGCATTGACCTACTTTATCCTTGATATATGTAGAATTTTCAAGTAGTTGGACCTTATAAAATTTCAGTTATAGAAAGTGGCCTATTTATGAAATTGATTTCTTTTCCATGCACATTTTGCCTGTTTGGCACATGACATTATGCTTTGTTCTATTATTTGCAGCTCCAAGGTGTTCATAATTTTAGGACAGATGGAAAAGGAGAGACAGTAATGTAATAGCAGGGAGCAGGTTTTGGCTTTACAAGTTTATTGATTCTTTTCCTGCATAGGAGTGTTTATTTTGAATGTTTAATTTTTCACATGCATTTCCTTTGCTACTTTGGAGTTTTAAATATTCTTTTGAACAGCATTCAGCTGTATTTCCACGGGGACTTGTATGCATGCTGGGATAAAGGAATAATTTGATTTTCCACTGGCAATTTTTATGTTCTTCATCTTTATCCCTTCTCTTTCTGGTATCTCAATACTACATTCCATTTCTGCTATTCTTTTAAAGCAAAGAACAAGCTTAGTTGTATTAGATTTTGAAGCAAGCTTTGGTACTAATGGTGCTCAAAATGGATACAGAATTGTGAATAATTTACTTTTCTCTAATTTCAATGCCATCAGTGTATGAATAGCAATGTTAGCAGTGGTGGGGTTTATGTTGCTGCTTGTCTCTGCACTTCTGTCAGCTATTTACTGTGATATTCTTTATTTCTTTCTACCTTTGTAGAAAGAGCAAGCCGTTACAGTAAGCAGTATTTACATTCTACCAGTCTGGGAGATTATAAATCAGATGGCTCTGACACCAACCCTACCTTTTCTTACTGCAGTGAGATAACAAGGCCATCTGATGAAGGAGGTACCCTTTATTCCCACCTTTCTCACTAACAGCACTGTTGCAGTGTGTTGAGACCTCACAGGCCTGTATTAACTTCATATCCTTGTGTGGATACTCAGAAGCAAAAACTTTGTAAGCTATTGCCTGATTGATTAAGAAAGCAAAGCAAGACTGCACAGTTTCTGGGTGCCATATCATTCTATTATGAATTCTCTGTCATAATTTTGGTAATGCTGTTGGCTCCAAAGCCCTGTTAACTCCTATTTACAGTGCTTTAAAGAAGGTGTGGTTTTTTTGTTTTGGTTTTTTTTTTTTTTTTGGTTTTGTTTTGTTTTTTTTTTTGTTTTTTGCAAAATGTACATGAATCTGGTTTTATTTTTTCTCTTGAATGACACAATGTAACTGAATGAAATATACCTTTAACCTGATCAAACCCCATTTTTACCTTGGGCTTTTCACTGGGTAAATAAAGTATATCATATTATTTTAGTGACTGAAGTACTTTTTTCCATATTCAACTATGCAGGTTTTTGTGGCTCTGTTTTTATCTAAAAAAAAAAAATCCAAGGAATCTTCTCTCTTTCTCAGATAACTAAATTTTCTCATCCTCTCAGTGGTTTGAGAACCAGGGTTAACATTCAGATAGGAAGTTTATATACTCTGTTATGGTTTAACATGGATAAATATTAGAATAGTTTGATAAATCTGCATTATCAGGTACAAACCCACATTGTACTTGTTTGATGCTGTTGATTAGAAAAAGAATTAGGAAAATGATGAATAAGGGTCTAGTCATCCTAGTATCATTACAGTATGCACTAGACTTGACTGATGAATTGAAAAATATTCTGAATCATTGCATTCTAAATAGATGTTTTTTAAAACCAGTAATTTCTGCTTCTCAGTTGTGAAAAAAATGGTGCACTGAAAAGGTTATCCAAAGGGTTACTTTTCTTTTCTTGTAAGAAACCATTTAGTTGCCCACACAGCATTAAATTACCCATGCTTTTAGAAGATTTTAAGGCATCTTAATTGCAGATTGCACTTGTTTATGCTCTCCCATTCACTGGAGTAATATGTTACTGTGCTTATGGAGTCTATGTGTTTTGGGTGCTGTGTAAATAAATACAAGCAGCTCTGATTAAGAATGGGCGAGGGAGAAGGTGTTCAGAGTGAAGTGGTAACTCTGAACAAAGAAAGGAACACATATCATTGACAAATATACTGACTTTTATCATGCCTGATTAGCTTTATTTGGTACTGTACTATATTCTCAACTCTTTTAATAGATGATAGCAATAATGCACATTACATTGTTTTTTCTCTTCCTGTGATAATGCAAAATGAGCTTCACAGTCCAGTGCACATTGTTTTTCTGTAGCTGTTCTGATCTTTTCTTTGGCAGTATTCCAAGCAGTTTCAACATTGCTTTGTCAACTTGGTTTGATTTTTAACAGATATTTTTTACTACTTGCCATATTGAGAATGGGAAATGGGCTTTGTTTTCCTGGTTGTTCTGGCACTAGTAAGCTTGCTTTTTGTGGCTCTATTTGAACCTATTGTTGTGGTGATGTCTTGAACAGATTCTTCCCAAGACCAATATATTTTAGCAAGAGGTTGTTTCTGTTCTAACCCAGCTGGTTAGCCAGGATTTGAGCACCTATAGACAGTTCCCAGGGAAGAAATAAGTGCCAGAGCTGAACATAATCCTAATGATAATAACTGAACGTAATCCTAATGATTTACAAGAAAATGCCATTTCTGTGAATGCACTTAGAAAGAGCCAGCAGAAGATAGCATATGTGGCCAAAAATACCAATCTTTTTCATCCCATCCAAAAGGTTGTTTTGCACATAGCCACAAGATGAGTTTCCTCATGACCTTTATAGAGTTATCTCTTATACCATAAATGAGAACCAACTATTTTGGTGAGATTCCATGGCTGTTTCTCATGGAGTTTGTACTTCTAGATCAGCAGGGTTTCTCAATGGCAATTGTTCTATCTGGTACCAACATGAAAGACATAACCAATCTTACATTATGTGAGTGCTTTTGGCCTTGTCTCATCATCTTTCATATGTTTCTACATTGTTCAATTGCTACTTTATTTTAGATGCCTTTACTGATATTTGACACACAGTTCAAATCTTTGCCTGTCATAGCTGATGGAATTGTTGTTTAACTGCAGTCTGCCAGCAACACGCAAGTCTCTATCTTTGCCTGATTAGTTATCTTCTTTTACTCACACTAGCAATCCAAATACACAGATTTGAAGAAATCATCAAATTCCACTTACTATATTATCAGCCTTAAAAGTAACCTGTGGATTGCTATTAGAAAACTGAAATTTTTTCTTAGATACTTCATTGGTATTACATTACATAAAAAAGCTTTACAGAAACAGTGCAAGCAACTTCTGAGGAATAAATACAGCAAATGGGCATTGCTGTCAGTTTGATTCCAAAGTCTATGAAAACTGAAGACAACACAGTGCTGTAGTCTCTTTCTTGAAGTTTTGAAGTCTTTATCTAGTTGGAGTGGAATTTTAATCAATGAGAAACAGTAAGTCCTTTCATCTCTCTCCCCAGTGGCATGTGCTCATTGTGTGATATGAACCTTCTGGAGAAGAAAGGCTCCAGAACAGCTGAGACTGCTCCCCTTCCTTCTTCAGACTCCAGGGGTTACCTTCCTCACTGAGGCAGGAACACACTGTAGGCCACTGGAAGAACTCCTGTTTGAACTGCAGTTGGACACAGCCTTGCCAAGAGCAAACACAGACCTTAGGTATTGCTGTGTGTCACTGGCAGCAGCCTTGTTCTCTGTACCAGCTCAAGGAGAGGCCTTTAATTCCTCAGCCCAACACTGACATTTTAAACATTAATTTCAAGGATGTCTCGTCCTCTCCTCCTAGAACACACCAATATGTCTAACTCTGTATGTAAAATGATTGTTCATAGGATTTGCCTGAGGCTTTGACACCCACATATATATACCACAGAAAATCTTAGAACAAGGAACAGTGCTGCTGCTTCTGCTCCTGGTTAGTCTGGTCAGAAGACTACAAACTAGTCAGATAAAATGGAGAAAATACCTCTTTATTCACACACTGGAATTGCAGATGTTTCCAGGTATGTAGGCTTAGGTGTCTCCTTGCATTTGGATAGTGGTCTTAACTCTTCTCCTGTGCCAACAGCTGAAAGAAGAAGGAGTTTTTCTCTTCTTTGCTCTGTCCTACCCATGAATTTTTATTTAAAAACCCTCTGGTTTTGAGGTTGGGAAAAATCAGCATTAGTAAAAGACTAGTTGAAGAAAAAAAACCAGGCAATAATATCTGACTGCTCTTTATATTGCAATAGAGAGGTCTGTTTTCCATGTCCAGGTACAGCAGGAATACAGGGCAGGAATCCTTCACTCCTCTGTGTATTCATATTCAGTTGCTAAGCTCTGCCATTCTGAGGAGGTCAAGCAGAATGACACAGCAGTTATATTTTCCTCTCTGTCAGTCAGGGGAGAATTGTCCTTTTCTTGCTAGGTAGGTGAACTTTGTTTCCGTAGTGTTCCCTGGAGTCCGGTAATCAAACATGGCATTCAGAGGGAGAGGAACTGTACAGTTCATGGGAAGAACTATAGGTGTTTGTGGGTTTTTTGTGCCCTTTCAAGTGTGCCAGCAGGCTGCCCTGCCACAGAAAGCTGAACACACCAAAACCATGCTCTCTGTCTACTCTTGGTACCTCTTGGTGAGACACTTCTCTTAGTCACCAAACTCTTACATCTGTTTCTTTTTGTATTTCAGACTAGATAGTACTTTGTTTTTCCTTCTCTAACGTGCCAGTCCCCAGCAGGCTTGCCAACCTGAAAGCATGTAGGAAAAAATTAGTCTTCTTCCATTCAACAGCATTTTGGTAAAATTGTGTTGCCATCTTGATAATCAGGTGATTTTCTGTTCTTTAGTGTGCAGTGTACTAACTACAAATGCTTGGAGTCCAATAATAACTTGCCCACAAACTTCTGTGATCTTTTCAAACTTAGCTAAATAGTTCTCTTGTATGTTATACAGACACAGGTGGATGTATATGTTTGTAATCTCTCTGATGCCACAAATTACTTAGTATGAGGAGCTGTCTTTGTTAGTGAGCTTGTGTTCCAGAACCAGTGAACCCTGGTCTTCCATTCTCAGATATGTTTTTACAGAAATGATATAATTTCCTTTGTAAGGGTTTGCTGTAACCACATTGTACCCCAAAAGGACATGGTTTTTCAGGCAGCAAGTCAGAGCTCTGTCCCTTCTGAAAATTGCATCTTTGATTTGTAGGAGGTGTGTTTTGCTGTTACAGCTTCTGCCTCCTGTTCTGCAGTGACTCCTAATACTCAAATGGCATTTTTTTTCCTCATTTAAAATAACGTCATTGTGGTTAGAGGAGTTCTAAAAAAGGAGTTAGAAGAAACAGTGGCAGTTTTCCTGGTGTTGAAAACCTTCTCAGCTCTAGATTTGAGGTAAGAAAGAAAAGACGATATTACTTGTGAGCGTTTAGACTTCAGTTGGAAACAGGTTGAGAATGTTCCATACGTGTGCTAATTTCTATGTGTTTACATGATAAGAGAATTTCTGACTGCTTAATATATAATTTTGTCTCTGACTAATCCATTTCAGCCTTTTAAGGCATGCAAGTATAGGAATCCAGAAAGGCAATGGGACTACATTTATGCAGTATCTTGTGCATTATCAGTTCTTTGTCCTAGTCTGGACTATTGGACCTTTAGTGTCCTCTGCTGAGGGCTTTGTAAATGCAGAACATGAGATAAGTTAGTCCAGAAAAATATATTTAGTTTTTCCACCACAAAGAGGTATTAACTATCTGTAAAACCTGAGTTTTTAACATAAAATTTGAAAATTCATATAGTACTACAAGTGATTTCTTAGTTAAATTTTGATTAAGGTTTGGTTCAGGGTGTCTGGTTCAGGGTACTGGGAATAAAAAAAAATTTTCCATGCTTCCAGCATAGAGATATAAATTGTTGATTTGTCTGAAAATATGCTTTCATTCAGTGTGTGTTCACTGAGGATGAGTGAGAGATGAGAGATGAGGATGAGCTCTCCAGGGAGAGCTTGACATTTCATACTTGCAAAATATTTTTACTTACATTCCTTCTGCCTGTCTTTGGTTCCCATGCTTCTCTCCTGGACTCTTGGCATCTGGCAGCATCTAAAGACAATCCCCACACTGGCAGCATCTAAAGACAATCCCCACACAGCCAGGTGGAGGAGAATCCAGAAGAGATCCCATTTTTATTTTCTGTAGTGTAGCAGCAGTTCAGGGGATCCTTCTGTTTGTTCTGCCGGCTGTCTCAGTTTGATGTTCCCTTTTACATTAAACAGTTGGTGAGCAAGAAAGTGGAAAGAAAGTTTCCAAATGACTCAGCAGTTGGAAGTGTTAATGACTCCCTTGGCAAGGAGTTGCTTCAGTTGTTTGGTGTGATCTCCTAGAGCTGCTTTTGGTACACTTCAGAGAATTTTATATCCAGTAGACAATAAATATAATTAGTAAAATTGTGTGCAGTGTTATACATGATCCTGATTAATGCTGTCCTTCCACCATTGTTAAGATTGGTTATACCCACTATGCAAATAAATCCATGCACAGAAATCAAAGCACAGCTTCTGTGAAAAGAACTTGCAGAGTTTTCTGTCTAATGCACGAGGGCTACAGTAGATGTTCAGTAAATATAAGAGAATTCAAGTTATAATTGAAGGCATCTGGGGAATGTAACATGTTAATCTTCATTTTACTAAATCTCTCCTTCTCTGAGAAGTCTAGAGCAAAGCTGTGACTATTCACAATTTAGGTAGGAATTGCAGCTTTCCGTGGTACACCATGACCCCACTAGGACTGAGGATGCCTTGGCTTTAAGACATTTTGTGCCTTCATAAATAAAATAATGCTATTTACTGTGTGAAGAGAAAAAAGGCAGATTGTACTGTTGTCTCAGCTGAGACATGCTGCAACTTAGGTTGAATGTCAGGCAGAAAAGTCAGGTGGCAGTAAGGTTTGTTTGTAGCACCAAATCCTGGCTGCAATTCATGTTCTGAGCAGGATGCCCTGTGATCTGGTTGTGTTCCAGCTACAGAACCAGTGGGGAAGTGGGGGGTGTGTGTGAGTATTGTGGCACAGCAGCTGTCGATAGACACACAGGCTGAGCTCTTTGGACTGTACAGCTACCACTGAAGAAAATGCCAAACTAATATTTGCAGTGGTGTCTGAATAAAATGATCTTTTATATTTGAACTGCTAGAACAATTCCATGACACAATATAATGGATATAGTCCCTGTTAGATATTTTTTTCTTCAGGTTGCAATAGAGTATTTAATATATTTAATTTGCTTTTGTGAGGAAAATGAGTGAATTAAACATCTAGAAAAGATTTTGCAGTTGAATATCAAGCCAGAATTTTTTGTCAGTACATTTAACTGGTTTAGAATACTCTGTGTTCATCATAATAACCCTAAAATTACATTTTTGGATTCAAAACTTGGAACAAATAGGACTCCAGTTTTAGGCTAGAAGCCAAACACTTTAAGGCATTTTCTCTTTTACAGTACTGCAGTAAAATTTTCTCAGTGAAATCTGGAAGGGGGATAAATGGTTTGTATTTTAGGTGAAATGAATTTTAAGTGGAGTAGATGGTTGAAGTCCTAAATGTCAGATATAGAATTAATACAATTTTTAAAAGAAGTTGGATGAAGATAATAATTAATATAATTAATTTGAAATTGTAATTTTGTATTGTGTTCACTTTGATTTTACGCTTTTTTTTTAGCAAAACCAACAAAAACTTGAATATGAATAAACACTACAAACAGCCTTTTTTATTTTTAAAGGCTGATAATGCTTTGAAATATTTTACTGACTGCTTTGAAATATTTTACTGAATTTCCTGGGAGATCATTTAACACCCTATTTTATAGTACTCAAATGGCATTCCATTTGAAAAAGCTTTTGTTTGAAGGGGCTACTACTGGAATTACATTTGTCAACTCAATTCTTTTGAGTTTATGGTCTTGCAGTCCTAAATGGCCATTCCAAAAGCAGCCTGGGGAAGCTCCTGTCATTTGCAGAACATCGAAATTGTCTGCTCTTCCAGAACAGGACTGGCTTTTGCTTTTTGCAAGCTATGAGGCTGCCACTTACCACCTCACTGCTCCAGAGTCAGACACAGGCAGGGACTCCATGGGTTGCTTGAGATTTGGCTCCTTCTCCTCTCCTATTGCCAAAACACTAAATTACATGTAGTTAGTACTTTACAGCTCTGTGATGCTTTACTATGACAGTAATGTGTTGATGATCACAAAAGCTTTTGAGCTATTACTCAGTATCCTTCAATCCCTCTACCTCAATAAAAATGATGCTCTAAGCAGTATCCACAATCACTTTCTGGCAAAAATATTCCCTGTGTTATTGTCTTTTAATGATGAGGATGGATGTTCCGTTGACTGCCCTCTTCCTTGTAATGTTGACTGTAGAAAATAGGACATCCTGGCTTCCTTTCATTTTTCTCTAGACTGTGATATTTGATAACTGCTTGCAGAAAAGGCTTCTGGAGACTGTGGCAGCCTGGGCTCTTAAAAAATATATTGCTATTTTGCAGTTACTGTGAAGAAGAATGAAAGCCATACTCCCTTTTTTTAGGGAAAAAGTTGTCCATGAGAGGCTGACTTTTGAAATACAGAGATTTGGAACCCTCAGAATGGACCTTGAAAAATAACTTCAATTTTAAAAAAAATGAAAAAGTATATAATGGAATTGATGGATCCACCATTCCTCAAAATGTGAAGAATTAAGGTGGTCTGAATCAGCAGACACATAGACCATGATGTACTAGAAAGACAGTTTGCCAGCTGTTCTTCCAGTGTCCTAGCTGTTACTTCTCAAATTCCCACTCCATCTGCTATTGGATTTATGATGGACTTATAAAACAAAGACCAACAGAACTAGTATTAGTGATACTGCTTGTTCATACAAATCAGGAACTTTGGACTGAAATATGAGATAGTCCCTGCCTAAAAGGAAACCTCAAATAAAACACAGGATTCCAGTGTCACATGAGCACATTAGACATTCTTTTTGTTGTTCCTTTCAAAATGTCTTAGTTTTCTCTGACATATGCTCAACAGCTATGTGAGATCTTATGTTGCAATTTCATTCTAAATCAAATTTTAATTTCTTATGTTGAAATTGCTTTCAAGAGTTATAATTGCATGATTCTGCATTTCCCACAATAATCTACTTCAGTTTACATGGTGGATACAATATAGTTAGTCTTAATTATTGCTATCTGATAAAATGGTGTTCTAAAATAATGATTCTGTAAATTAATCATGACACTATTGAAGTTTAGTTTAAAATACATTATTTTATAAACTCTAGTATATCAGTAAGTAGTCATGAGAGTAGAGACATTTTGATTTTTTGCTTCATGAATAATTGATGTATTTCAAATACAAGATCAGTATTTTTGTTCATCTCCTCTCTATCATTTTTAAAGTATTTGAAGATTGCACAGTTTATTTCTTATACTTTTAGAATTTAGGTTATGGAAACTTCCTAAGCTGTAACATTCTGAATTTGCCACTGAAGCCAAGTAGTTGAGAACTTCAATTCTAATGAGGTCAGTGAGCATGGCAGACATTTATTAATGCCCTCTGTGAATTAGGCCATACTTTCAGGTTGTTACTTCAACAACCTAATTATATCTGGGTTTGATATTCCAATTTACAAACTATTACTGAGTCCTTCAATGAATAGCATACAGACAAACTGCTGCTTCTGACAGAACCACTGACAGCAACCAGCCTGGTAGCTCAGACAAGCAGGCTAACTGACCAGTAAAGGGCAAGGAAAAGAGGGGGAAAACAAATAAAAGAAATGAAGAGAAAGTTACTTATACAAGAAAAAATGCCAGGATGCCTCACCGTGGTGTTTTCTACTGTTCTAAAACAAGCATTTTTCTGTATCAGGTCTCACCATCTTCAGTCTTCAGGTTAGTGCTTTTTATATTGCTTACACAGTCTGAGCTATTCCCAGTAAATGACTGTGCTACTCTTTCTGATTAGAAAAAAACCTGTAATAGATAAGAGTCATAACCATTTTAGAGTGTGGTTTTTAATTTTTTAGCTTATTTGAAAAGCTAGTGCTGAGCAATGCAATGTTTCAAATTCTGGGAAATTTTCAGTATTCATCAGAAGATAGTTTAAAAGGTGAACTTTTATACAGGAATGGGTTACATGTGACTAATGTCTCAATGCCAAAAGAACCACATTTTTCAGTTTGAGGTTGTTAGGGTTAAAGCTTGACATTTTTCAAACAGAGAGTCCAGCTTTGTGTTGAAATACATTTAATTTTGATGAGCCACAAAAACTGTGATAACGATGGAAAATTACAGATATTTTGATAAGATTGGGAAAAAAAAGAGTTTCTTTACCCAGTATTTTAATGTTTCTTCTTGCATGAACCTTTGAGATTTTTTTAAAATTTTCCTTCTGTTTGGGATTATTTCTTTTTGCATGAACCTTCAGGATTTTCCTAAATTTTCCTCCATTCTTGGCAATCAGTTCTTCACTGCAAAATTATTACTGAGGTTTTCCTAATGTTTTATCTGTCTAACATTCCTCTACTCTTCTGTTTGTTTTCTCTGCTTCTGTCACTGCTTTTTTACTGTATTCTTTAGAGACCATCTCCATGCTCAGTACCATGGGGCTGCTGCAGGGTTCTGCACCTCATATCAACCTTCTGGGCAATCCTTGCACTCATTAAAGTCTTTTAAGTTCTCTGTCAAGTAAACAGCTCTTGCTGACTGCATTAGTCTTAATAGTTTCTAAACTTCCACTATGACTTTTTCCAAGTGTTGTGGAGACCTAGGAGCCAGTAGTTTGCAAGTAGCTGAGCAGTGTCTGCCAGATGTGAGCACATGGGAGCACCTGCATTACATGGGGGGCTTTGTTGGATGCTGGGACATCTGGAGGGAAGCATCTGTGATAGGCTCAGTTCTTTTCTGGTTTGAATTCAGAGGCAGCTTGCACAAAACAGAGGTGCTTAGGGGAACATAGCTTGCAACAACTGAGCTGATCTAGCTGTTGCTTTCTGCTGTCCACGGCCTTGGGTACTTGGTCCTGCCTCTGTCCTTGCACTATATTTGGTCTGATCCCTGGCTGTGCTCACCAAGCCTGCAGAAGAACAACCTGGCTGGAAGGAAGGAAGGGGTATTTCAGGCACAGTGATCTGTCCACATGGACAGCGCATGGGGACAGAAATGTCCTGTAGACCTACATCTCCCATGTGTTCCAGCACTCTATGTCTCCTGTTGCCTGGATTTATAAGGGAAGAGCAAAAGAAAGAAGGAACTAAAAACTATAGGGAAGGCTTTGCAAAGAAATTCTGTGAAGCCTGTAGCAACCTCTGGAAAACAGGGCAGTAGCACGGCACAAAAAGGGGAGGGACTTCCATATATGACTTCCATGATTCCCATAAGCAGCTTGATCTACGTGGGGCGAGCTCATTGTAATGGCAGTAACACAGAGATGTGTGATGATGCTGTATTCTGGCTCTTCTGTGCTGCTCAGAAAGCCTACAGCTTTTTACCTAATGTATTGCAGACACTAGAATTAAGCAGATAGTAATCCATAAAATAAATCTTCATTTTACTTTGTATTCTCTCATGTTATGTTTACTGAATGCTGCAATATTCTTTGTGAGTTGTCTGAACTCTTAGGAGTAAAACCTTGAATTGAGGTATTATTAGAATAGGAAGGATCCCATTAATACATGTGGTTCAGTAATTGGCATGTGTTGCAGTAAATGGCAAAAGTGCAGTAATTACCACTGAGTTTTACCGTGGATTATCAAGGTTCTGCTGCACAGAAGACTGAGAGTTTAAGTATGGTATTGATAGAATGCATCTCAGAAAAACTTCTAACTGATTTTTATTTTTAGCATAACATTTCTTTTTAAGCTTATAGTTATAAAACATTCTCTTAAGGATTCTTTTCCTGTTTCCACAATTTGACCTTTTTCTTTCCCAGTTCTTCTCAAAGCATATCCTGATCAGTTCACCCTCTGCAGACCCCATTGTCTGTGGCAGTGAGTTGATACTCACTATCATTCTTTCAGCTGCTTCTTTTTCTTGGAGGCTTCCTCTCTGTTTGTCTTATATAATGTTCATTCATTTTTCTTGCTCTTTTCTCTGGGGAAGCCTATAAAGATATAGTAAGAGATACATGATAAATTTCTTCAAGTAGATAATTTAAAATGAATATCTGGCTTGCTTGGTAAGTGGGACAAGAAAAAAAAAGTAAGTTTTGATAAATCAGAACGCATCTGGTAAAGTCTTAATGCAAGAAAAAAACATCCACCTGTACTTCTGGGAGCAGTGGTCAGCCCTCAGCTCCATCACCAATAAATCTGGCTTCAGTTAAATGAATTTCATGTTCCACCACTGTATTTTACTGTTCCCTTAGGTTAGCTAAAACCATTACTTTTGCTGCTGCTGCAATCAATGATGTTGTAGAACTTTATACTTCAGACTGAGCCAAAAGACTGCAGTTAACTATGTGTGATGATGATGAAAAAAAGTCAAACTCTTTCTCTGCATCATTTAATCTCACCTTGAATTATCTGTATGTCACCAGAAACACAGCTCAGACATTGTCTCTTCATTATTCTGCTTATTTATATGATTCCCAGATAGTCTTCCAAATAGACAATCATCTGGAAGTTTCTTCAGTATTTTTTGTTAGACACTGTTATAAAATAATGATAGTTTTTGAAGTTTTTGCAGAATACTACAGTATTCTTTTAATGGAAAAAACCCCAGCCCACATGGAATTATTCAATCAAGTGTCTTCAACACTACTAGGTGCCGATATTTATGCTCACATATATGATAATTATCTTTTAGCCATTTATTTCATAAATGACTAGAAGATAATTAGCAAAGCTAATCCTTCCTTTTGCTTGTATAAAATCTTTTTCTAATATTACAATTTCTATCATTTCCCAAAATTTCTTATGCTTTATTTTTGTGGATTTATGTTTTCCATCTTTGCAGGTAAAGTAGCAAACAGCTTTGTTGAGACAGTTTGACAGAATTCTCTCAGCTTGTGAGAGACTGATTGCTAAAGAGGAACATTTCAGACCTGCAGCTGCCACTTTTCACAGAGGCAGGAGCTGTGGGTTATCCTCCCCAAAATAAGGCAGTTGACTTGGAGGTTACAATGAGGCTGACCATCAGCTGGCTTGCTGCCTTATCCTGGCAAGGCATTATTGATAGGAAATGGGAAAGATCTATTTTGGGGAGAAGAAATCAAGAAAAAAAGGTTACTACCAGCCTCTGCTTCTCTTGGGAAAAAGAAAGGGACTCTCAGGGTGTCTGACCCTGGCAGGGACCAGAGAAGAGCTACCTGCCCCATGTTGCTGCAGGCAGGCTGGCTGCTGGCCGATCAGTGGCCAGTTTTGGCTGAAGGTACTCCTCCTGCTAAGTTAAAAAGTTCAAGCTGTGCTTAGTTTTCAACCCACAGAAGTAATTTTCTGCTGGTGTGAGGAGGTGAGACTCGGTTGGCTTTAGCAAACCAGCCTACATTCATGCTGGTGGTGAATTAGGCAAAATGTATTCATTCCAGCTTGATCGCAGAACCTTTGATTAAATTATGTTTTTCTCTATTTTCTCATGAAGGGCCACATCTGCTCATGTGGAAATAGCTTGTTACAACATTGAAACATAAATTATTTGATGAACTACTTAGGACTATTCACTTAATGCATGATAATCCTGTGAACATGTTAATGAGCAGCAATTCTCTGATGATTGAACTGCTTTAAAATGTCTTTCTACTTATATGTCATTAGAATGAACTTGGCCCTTCTAAAACATCCATTATTCATCATGTTCCAATGTTGCATCTGACTCTATATCACTTTAATTTCCCTCATTTAACAAAACAGTCTATTCATTACAATAGTTTTAAGCATGTTTTCTAAATCAGAAAAAATCTAGTTAATACATAGTGTTAGTTATCTATACAAGTATAGTAGAGCAAAGGGTAGCATCCCAAATTTCAATTACACACTGAGTGCATTTGAATATGCTAACTAAAACTAAATGAAAGTTTCAAGAGGAACCTTTGTTCAAATTAATTATTTTGTTTGCTGGAAAAGCAGGATTGGTAAAACAACTTGCTGAAAGCACAAGGTTGATTTTTCTTTCTGAAATAGTTGAGCAAAATTTTTCTCAGTAATCTCTTTTTCCACATGCATTTCTTGTCCTGACAACTCAAGAAGCAGAGAATTATGGAGTAATACAGGTGCAAATATGAATACTTATCATGAATGTATATTTTTAATGGGTTTTCCTGCTTTTCCTATATATTTTTTCATTTTAGAAATCCTGGATGCTTTCACACATTGTGAACCCCATTAAGTCTTACATTAGATCTGCTTCTTTTTGAATCTATGTGTGATGGTTGCTGCAGAAGTGGTCCTTACTTCCCAGCAAGCTCAAGAGATCTATCCCAGGAAGGGCTGGACTGCTGAATGACTCCATGTTTGAAGATTTTTTAATCATATGCTGCCTAAACTCCATCTCCTTTAACCAAAAGATAGCTTTTGGAAGAGGAGATAGATAGACTATCAGCTAAATAGACCACTTGAAAAGTATCATCTGAAATGTTTTTCCACACAGCTAAATGAATTCCCCATTGAGCTAGTAAAATTCTGGTAAATGCAGTGGAGATGGGCTAATAACCTCCATACCAGCCAGAAATCTTTATTCTCTGAGAGCCTGAGTCTTGTAAAATATGCACAATGTGTGGTGACCAAGCTTTAATATTTTTATTTTGAAAGCCACTTCAGTATTTTAGATTTTGCTTTTAAAATACTTTTTGGCCTTGCTAGGAAAGTAGTCACTTATGCTGGGCTTATTTCTCGCAGTTTTTTGATCAACCACAATTTTAACACATTCTATTTCAGTCTGTTGCCAAAGTAAGATGTTTGGGCAGATGTGGAAGTTCATGAATGCTTTTCTAGTAAGCAGTGGAGTTAGGGATCCCTGTTGGTTGTATTCATGCTTTCAGCAGCTCTTGGGACAATAGAAGTTAAGGTATTATTGATTAGCATACAGAATTGTTAAAATGTGAATAAAATTTGTATTTAAGAAATGGAACAGTTATGTGGTGAGAGGTAAACACTGAATAAGTTTGACTTCAAAATATGTAAGTGGTATTGAGCTCTGTTGTTGGACCAAGAATGTTGATGGAATCAGAATAAGAAGCTTGACTCTTATTCTGGGCTCACTTTTTTAGAATTTCTACCTCTTCCTGTGATTCACAATCTTTCTTTGTTCACAGCCCAATAAATAAGAGTTAGCTTGCAATGAGTTAAGAATTATATGCAGTGAATTTCTAGTGAACCATTTCAAAACTGTATTAGTTTTTTTTTTTTTCATCATTCATTCCTTAAAGATGGCAGCTTTGGGGACACATATTTAGTGCTTCATCTATGTCAGTACCGAAATTGAGTTAGTGGTATCTTAAGCTTTTGTAAACCTTTTAATGATTAAAATTTTAATGGTACATTAAACTTTTCCTTCCAGCTAACCATGATAGTGTTTGTGGATATATTGCTATAGCTTTGGCTACATTTCTGTGTAAATCAAACTTTAAAAAGCCTTATGTTCTTTATGGAAATAATTCTGAGCTGTTTTTTATGGAGGAATTGTTAACAGTGCAAATAGTCTACGGTTTATAGAAAATGTTATGTTTTAAAATATTAATTAGTGTGTATGTATTTTTTAAATGCAGCCCCTGTTCTCCCTGGGGCATATCAGCAAAGCCAGACTCAAGGATATGGATACATGCACCAGACCAGTATGTCATCCATGAGATCCATGCATTCACAGCCTCATTCAGCAAGTCTGGTGAGTATTGAATTTAAAGGGAAATTTTGTTTGGTAAGCACTATCATCAGCTATTGCGAAATCTGTTAAATATGACTGAATTGAGCCCCTAGAATTCTATAGCTGACTTATTTGACAGTCTTTATCATAAATGTAACTGGTAGTCCTCATGTATAAAAAAGATTTAAGTGACTATGGGCAGTGGTAAGAACTTCTACATCAGAATACATTAAAAGAAAACAGTATGATGTTCAGAGAGCAGACAAATAACAGAATCCTTTATCTATATAAAACAAATAGGAGATGCTTGGAGAGTGTTTCACAGGCTGAATTTTGATGTTATGCTCTGTGATGAATTCATGCTTCTAGCACTGGGTGAAAAACCAGTGATCTCTTAAGATTACTCTGTTGGTTTAAATTAGTTTCAATTTTTTGACTTGCTGATTTTGTGCTAGCAGGCTTTGTGCCTACCTGTGTTATTTCTGCTTGTATAGAGCTAGCTCAGACTCTGGATTGCTGTGCCCTTTCTAGTTCCACACAACAGTTGTGCACCAACTCGTGTATGACCCAAACTGAGTTACACTGGTGGGCAACTGAGAAGAAGCTTTATCATGAAACCATGGCCACCTCATGAAGTTCTTAACTGTGGTGGATGGGAATGTAAAGCTGGAGTGAATATTTCATTTTCAAAGTAATTGGTCATGGAAGGAGAGCTGAATGGTATTTGGCTGGGATTTTTAGGAAATTGAGCTTCTTTTTTTAAAACTCACTATATAAAAATTCAGTTTTAATGGTTATCATATTTTTTAAATCATATTGCTGCGTAGAGATTTCCTAGTTCAGATCCAGCCACCTTTTACCTTAAAAATATTGTCATTTTAAATTTTAAACTATTTTGAATATATGTATATTTATTACCTCTGTCACCTTTTTTAGAGATGAATAAATATTTAATTATGAACCAAACTTACAGCTTGCTGAGCTGAAAAAAAACTGTTTTCAAGATTGGATGAAACTTGTATTTTTTTGTAAAACTGAAACTCCATGACATTTTACATTGTAAAGGTCATGACTTCCTGTGTGGTGTGAGTACTTTCAGGCTTGCCAGATTCTCAGCTGTCTGGGGCTGAGGGGCTAACTTGCTGGAAAGTCTGGGATCCAGATACCTGCATCACTGAGTGAGTCAATAACCTGAGAAACTCTTTGGACACCTGCATGACAGCTGTCAGGCAGCTGATAGTGGAATCAACCATTAATTTCCAAGGATATTACAAGGCACTTTGGGAGCTGGCTGCTTTCCAAGAGAGACAAAATCCAAAAAGTAGGAGACCTGGAAGCCTGGGCTTTGCAAGAAGATTTGCTAGTCATTGGGGAGCAAAGCAAACAGCCCTCAAATCCAGTAGACAGAAAATGGAGATGCCTGCAAATCTCAAAATGCACTTACCAGCCTTTGCAGCTTTGCAGGCAGAGACATGAGTACTATTTCCTAATTCCTCTCTGTCCCAGTGACCTACCTGACAGGCTGTTGAAGCAGTGTCATTGCAGTCATCTTGAGAATCACCATTTGCTTCTTCTTCCAGAATTTGGAATGTGAAGGTAAATAGGAAAAGGAAGGGAGTGATGTTAAAGGATTTTAAAAGTAAGCTTGACTAATTTCAACAGATTTATTTTCCCTGTTGTGAAACTGTTTTCACTTGACATCCTTATAAGTGATAATATTTTGTCATGGGAAAAAAATGAAAAGAGCAAACATCATGATTAAAACTGATTTTGCTGTTGTTAAAATTGAGTAGATTTCCCTTTAGAAAATAAACCCCAATCATTTCCAGAGAGAGGAAATCAAGGACTGCTGGCCTGATTGCTGACTGCTGAAGTGACAGTCTGGTGAAGAAGACAGAATGTGATCTTACCACCCTGGGGTGATGATTCTGCTCCCAAAGAGGCATCTCAGATGCAGTTAGAAACCTGCTAGGCTCCCTTATCTTCCCATCTTAAAACCAGAATATTTTCATTAGCCAGTGCAGCTTATCCAGGTGCATTGGACATGTTGCAGTCAGCTATTGGGATAACACAGAGTGGTCTCAGAATGTACCTGGGGGAAGGCCCTGGCTGAGGATGTGTTTAAATGCAGCAGTTTGCACAGGCTGAAGGCTGATGACAGTCTTGGAGTGCTTTTCAAATGAGGTTTGGACACGCTTTAGGAGATCTGACACACACAGTATTTAGGTTTGTTGCTTTCAGCTGCCTGGGCAGTTCTGGGCTTGGAGCAGTACTGCCAGAGATGCAGTGTTTGGCTAAAACACAGGGAGGAAAGATGATTAGAAAGTTCTAGGGGAAGGAGACTGGAGTTAAAGGAGTCCTAGAATAGTGAGCTCAAGGCCTGAGCAGTTTTTGAATCTTAGCTAAAAGCAGCAAAGATGATAAAGTCATTCATCAATGCCTGAGTATTGCCAGGACATCTCTAGGGCAAAAGTGATTAAGATCCCATGGTTTATATCAGGGTAGAGATGACTGCAGAGTTAGCAGCTATAGGATGTTTACTCTTTCAGCTGACTTGTGTTGTTATCAAATCTGTCCCCAAAAGGCATAAGTTCATTTTATAGTCATGTTCTATATTGAGAAACAGAATTTGTCTAAATTTTCAAAATCTGGTTTATTAAATTTTGAGCTCTGTTTTGTATTAGGCATGATCCTAACACAATCTTTGGATAGGTTTTTTTTTCCAGATAAATGGCATGATTTTCTGATTCTTCATTTTCCTTGCTTTCTGTGAGCAGTTCTGCGTAATGGGGTGAATGGAATTGTTGCTCAGGGTGCAGAGTATTTTATAACAGAAAGCCCTGAAGGCTATTTTCCTCTTTGGGAAATAATGGGGTGTTCACACCCTGATATCCAAGAGTGGTAGCAAAGCAAAGCCTATGCTTCAAGTTGGCTTTCCTTGTAGTTGCTGTACATGAAGGATGCTGCAACATTACTGTTCTTTGCAAGGAGCCATCCATAGAGCAGATATGAATTGGGGGTGAGGTGGAAATGCACAGCTGTCAGCCCAGAGCTGGCTGGGGAGCTGAGAATGTAATAGCTGGGTTTCAGTTCTTCATATGGACAAGACTTCCTGGTCTCTCAGCAGTGGGTGTGAGACAGACCTTTGAGGAGGTGGGAGATAAGTGAGTTTTGAGTCTTTTACAGGACTCCAAACTTACACCCTCTTATGACTTAATACCCACTAAAATCACTATTGACAGAGGAATAATTCACTGAAATGTATTTTAAAAATGCCTGCTTTGAGTCCTTTAGGCATTGTAATTCTCGGTTATATAGCCCAGACTACACTCTGCAGTGATAATTAGGCATTAAATGCTAACAGGATTATTATGGAGATTTCTCCTGACAGCCATTTAGCACCTAATTAGGTGTTAAGGCCATAAATTTAGGTTTCTCAGCAGCATTTAGGGCTATAATAAATTTTTTTAAAGTTTGAAATTGCGGGCTTGTCTTCAGAACTGTGCAACACAGTGATGTAGTCAAGCTGCTTTTAGGAGACAGCAGTGGAATGTCTTTTGCCATGGTGCTCTAAGGAAGAGTGAGCATCCTTCTGAGTGAGCATAACCGCTCTATTTTTCCAATTTTATGTTAGTTTAGCAAAACATTTAATCTCTTCACCAGTCTTTTCCCATTTAAGGGAGACCTATAAGCATGACTCTAGGCAAAATCCATTTACCTCCTTATACCAGATACAGACTTGGTACCATTTTTCTTAAAGAAAATTTCTCTTTCAAAATAAATTGTTTAAAGGTCTAACTGCTGCTGAGTTTGTTGTAATAGCATATTTTTCATGGCTTTTTTGGAGTTAGTGTCAAGGCTCAGCAGCAAGATCAGTTGAAATAGTTGGAAAAAATAAGATTCTGAAGGGCAGAGAGCCTTTTGACTGCTGGTTGTGTATTTTATGAATATTTAAGGAATTTTTAATGATATTAGAACCAAGCAATTATTTGCTGTCATGTAGTGCAAAAAAAAAAAAATCCTTTTTTTCATTGAGTTCCATGCACACTTGGGAGACATTAAGGAACCACTAGGAAAGCACATACCTCTGGCTGAAAACTGCTCTTGACCACAGCCTGCAGGTCAGCAAAACTACAGGACATGGCAGAGAACAGTGATATAGAGCAAGACTCAAATGCAGTTCAGGGTAGACTTGTCAGGAAAGGTGGTCTCCAATGGTCTCCAATGTTTAAAAATGAGCTGATTTCTCTGTCCTGTTTAATTTGCACTACCAATGATAAAGGTAGAGCCAAGACTAAAAGTATATTTCTAGCATGGCAACAGTAATGATGAGTTGTCCTATAGAGTTTGGATTAAATAATTCCACATTTCCAACATGTGACAAATGGCACACTCCATGTGGAGCAATCTCCACCTTTTTAAAAAATTGTTTCATTAAAAACAGTCGAGCCCCCATATATATGATATGAACTTAAATTAATACAGAGCTGTTTTCTTGAGCAGAGAAGTTTTCTGTCTTTTAAAAGGCTCAGACAATAGTACTGGGCATGAACTCACACATTGACTGTTTTTACCTTTTTTCCCTCTTTAAATACCAGAAAAATTCAGCTACATATGGTAACATAGCAAAAATTACTGGAAGGGAAATTGGATATTATCAGTGATGCTTGAATTGCTTTTGACTCCTGTCAAGAGCCAGGGTAAGGAAAAGAAAGTACTCTTGGGAATTTTAAAATGAGCTTGTTTTATTCTGCTGTTGAGGTACAAGGGGAGACTGTTCTTCCTGAGTTTGAAAATCCACTTTGAATTCCGGTACATGATGGCATTTTATTGGTCATGAGTGAAAATAAATACTCTATTTAGAAAAATAGAGAAAAAAGCTGAAGGCTTGTCTTATAGTGGGAAGGGTTGTGGAGAAATTTGTCTTACTAATGATGGAACTTTATGTGCTAAATTTTGTCTGAATATATTTTTACAGACTTTTTAAAATCTTGTTTTTCCTTTAGATAATAATGCATTCATAATTCTTAATTCGGTTAAAATCCTAATGAAATGAAGGACATTCAGTGAGATGGAAAAGTTAATGGCCTGGATGAAGACTGTGCTTCTTTTTGTAGTGAAGGCACAGGAGAAGCTGTTTGTGAATCATGCAAATAGGGAGCAGAAGCAGAGCTAGCCTGGCTGGATGTAATGAACTGTTACTAGTGAATTAATGAAACAACAGCTAGAATATGTCAATATGCAGTGAATGGCTTGAAATCTGTTTGTTTGAAGCCATAAGACAATGTGAGTTAACAAAATAATTATTTTGCTACTCAGAACAAGGGCCTATATTCACTGCATATTTGACAGGGTGTTGAGGGGATACTGTTCCTTTTCAACAGGTAACTTGTGATTTCTCTCTCTGCTTTGCTCCCTCTATTCTTTTTTCCTTCTCTTTGCTTCTTCTTTTTTTGCAAAGAGAAGGAATCTCAAGTTTAGACTTGAGACTTTACAGTCTTGTTTTCTTTCCTTCAACAGAGAACATACAGAGCTATGTATGACTACAGCGCTCAAGATGAAGATGAAGTTTCCTTCAGGGATGGTGATTATATCATCAATGTGCAACCAATTGATGATGGCTGGATGTATGGTACTGTTCAGAGAACTGGGAAAACAGGAATGCTTCCAGCAAATTATATTGAGTTTGTTAACTAATTTTTGTCTCTAGTCCTTTGAGCTTTATTATGATTTACTTAAAATCTAACCTTTTAGAAAAAATCAGAAGAATCTTTTAAGAGTTCATGATCATTACTTTATCACTGCTATAACAGTTTGCATTCTCAGAATCCATTTTAGAGTCCGTTAAAGAAAAAATAAATAATCCACAAGAAGCTCAGAACTTTGAAAACAGCATTGCTTATAATAGTGCTCTCTCAAAATGAAAAACATATATGGAAGCCTGATGATTCCAGTCCTATAAAGACTTTGGTCAATTAACTGTAAAGGGGTAATGCCTTTTCCTTACACTTCAAAGAGGTTATAGCCATAAAATTGATTCACTTCTTATGTGACTCTGAAGTCACAGGAGGTTAACACACTGAGTTTGAACACATCTTCAAATTACTAGGGAAATGTTTAATGTTTAAGCAGTTAGCTTCCTCATAAAAATTAATATGTTGAGTAGATAATTCAGTCACTTGAAATAAAGGCAAGTAACATGCCAGTTAAAAAAAAACCCAATAAAACCCCTACTGCCCAGCAGCCTTACATTAAATATGTCTATTTTGACACCAAAAATTTCCTGACTCTTTCATATCCCCATTTATTCTTGGATTACCCATTTTTTCTTATTTCCAAGTGATCTATTAGCTTTTCTTCCATCCTAACCCATCAATTAGATCCAGGTCTGGATTAATGGTTCTTCAGTATCTTTTCCGCAGAAGATTCCTTGCAAAGACTATCTAAAATATAAAACCTGTCAACTCTTCTGTTTCCTTGTAATGATAATACTTAGCATTTCAATAGAAACTTCCATTAGGGCAACGTACAACCAATACTTCACGTGAGCTCCTTTACGTCCTCCTGTAGTGCTGTAAATAATGTCCCGGTGCGGCCCCGGTGCTGTGCAGTCACACAGAGCCTGCAGTCACACCCCTCCTCACCACAGGCACCTCGCTTTATGGCTGCTTTGCTGATGAGCTGATGTCCCTCCCCCTGCTGCAGAAACACTTGTGCCTCCATCGAGCAGTGGAGGAGAGCTCTAGTTCTTGTAGTGCATTTCAGATCAATGGCCTGTTGCTTCAGTTTGCTCCCAAATTCTTGGTGATCCAACAGCGGGTTGTACGCTTGCCAAATGATTAATGATGGAGAAGCATTATGTTTTCTTTTAGTGACTTCATCTTCCTCATAACTGACATCAAAGGGAAAGCTAACTAAGCAAAATCCAACATACTCTATGCCATTATGTTTCAGTTTAGCCATCTGTTGAAAACAGTTAAAAATATTCTGCTGACAAACCTTCACATGAGCTATTTGGTGTTTGTTCACTTACAGCCAGAACTGAGAGATCCAGATCTCAGTCTGTGAGGTTGGGAGAGCATCTAACAGCTGGTGACACAGTGGATCTGTAAGAGGGACTTTGTCAGCAGGCTTGGGTCACAGGCAACTTATTTTTGCTTTGACTGGGTGCTGCATTCCCTCATGGGGAGA
Source organism: Alaudala cheleensis (assembly GCA_013398995.1). NCBI lineage: Eukaryota > Metazoa > Chordata > Aves > Passeriformes > Alaudidae > Alaudala > Alaudala cheleensis. Next base: position 226,047 of record VWYE01021404.1, on the reverse strand, counting down.
AATTGTGGAAGGAATGACAAAAGAGTTAAAGATTCATGTTAGAAATTATTAATGTGGATGCAGAGATGTGTAAGGAAGAAAATGTTTTTCTTATAATTTGTGGAGTTCAGCCACGTGCTAAGGAAGTTAACTTTGAAGTAGCCCTCAGAATATTGAGTCTGCACTGGCTTTCTTTAATTTCTAAAATTTTAAAAACAGAATTATATAGAGAGCTTTTAGACAATTTTGTATTTTTCATATCACATCGTAGGCAACCCTGCAATAACTATTTACAAAATAAATAAGGAAGGCAGTATGGATTTGTTATGTCAACTGAAAGTTGTCAGTGCAAATACCTGCAAGTTCTGTTTTTGCATACAGATTTTGCATGCAGTTTCCAAGGAATTGGAAAGCTTATGCAGTTTTATTTTGGGTCTTGCTAACACAGGGATGATACCAGCTGCCAAGCAGAATGGAACAACTGCATTAAAAAAAAAAAAATCAGAAAATGTCAGTGACTGTGGAATTACCTGTGCTTTCTTGTCAGCAGCCTAATTTCAAGGCTAAAGCTGTCCAGGAGTATCTAACTTCACAAAATGTGTTCTAAAAGCAGAATTCTGTGACTGTAAACATGCCGTTTGCATAATTGACTGCTGTGATTTAAAATTCTTGCAAGTTTTGCATAAGGAGCTGCTTTTGCAGCAGACCCTTGTGCATTACTGGTGACACCCACACGAAATCAGCAAGTCAAATGGCTTTTCTAAAGGCTGATGTGGTATGCTGAGCTAGAAGCTCAGAAACAAGCAGTTTGCTTCTGTGTTGGTTTTCATCACTGGCCATCAACTGTGAGTGGAGGAATTCTGTCTTCTGCTGGCTGGCAAATATTTCAGATGATGCCTGAGGCACAATTGGCTGTCACTTGCTACTGTGCTGCTCTGTTAGCTGTGTAATGCTGACAACAATAAAAACAAGGTGTCAGCTTGCTAACCAAATATGAATAAAAAAGAAATACAGAGAATAGATACATAGCATCAAGTTGCAATTTTTAGTGACTTATAGAACAGAGAACTCCACCTATAATACACAATCATTCTTCCTAAATGAGGAGACGGCTTGTAGTGTTGAATACTTTGTGTATAGAAGTAAATCAGAAAATGAGCATTTGTTGACATTAGAGAACTACGTTGTGCTGAACAATAGAAATAAAATTTCCTTTATGAATTTTGAATGTTCATTAGCCTGGCTGAGCAGCTAAAGCAATTTGCAAAAAATAAAAGGTCAAGAAAACAAAACAGGATGTGAATTGTATTTCTCTTGAGAATGGTATGTCAGCAGAATTATTAAGATCTGGTTTAAGTTACTTATTCTTGTAGTCAACTTTTTTTTCATATATGCTTAGAAATTCATATTTATATGGAATGGTTCCTGCTTTTTGATATAAAACAAACTTTAGTGTAATTTTGCAGCTTTGTTCTAAGCAATGCAATCAAAGGCCCAAAATTAACAGAATGCAATTATAAATTTTTTTTATAAGAACTAAAATTTGTGAGGCAGGGAGAGTAAGTCATGAACTAAATCGTGCCAGCACACATTTTTCAAAGCATATGTTGGAGACTGTTACATGCAGTGTGATATAGGGGTGAAAAGATGCTACATGCTGTATTGTCACCTTTAAAGTTTATATACATTTTTAGCACAGCATGTTCCCCTCACTGTTCTTTCTTCCCATAGTCAACATTTTTCTGGGGAAAGGAAAGGGCTTTTAAGGACTTGAATTTCTCAAGCTGTTCCAAAGTTCAGGTTGGAAGTCCACATGTTCCCATTTTGGAAATAAAGAATTCTGTAAATTCTTGCTAACATGAGTGTAAATGTAGAAAACAACATAGAGCATATTCATGCATACATACAAGAACAAATGGGTGCCTTGCTTTTCATTACTCTTTCTTGCCTGGCTAATCTTCATTTTTTAAACAAAGCTACATACAGGTACTGCAGTTGTAATTTTTCATTATGGAACATTAGCATTTAGTCTTGATGAAACAGGGTTTTCTTGATTACATTTGACATACAATAAACTACTTCAGCAGATTGGGATTTGATGGAGAATCACCTCCCATGGATTATGTTTGTGACAAATGTGTCCCTGCCAAGTGTTCCTTAGGGATGTGGAAGGTCTCCCATACTTGGGAAAGGTAATAATTCTAGTTTTTATTGTACAGTGACTGCACATCATCTAGTATGATGAAAAAGAAATTATAAATACAGAGGTCTTTGGCAGAAGGTGGTACAGGGTATAAAATCATAGATTTTTATTAAGTTGATTAATACTCCATTTAAAATATGGAATATGCTTTAGTTAGTAAATGTTTAAAAAATATGCTGAAACAGACAGAAGATGCTGTTGAAAGAAGTCCTCCAAACTGATGTGCTGGCAAATGCAAAGTACTAGTGAGCTGTAGAAGATTAAACCATTTTGCAATGCTTTAGTGATTTTCTCCAGCTTTATGCCATAGGAACCCCATCTCTCCTTTGGAAAGAAAACCTGAAAGCTCTATTTCCTAAACTGCCTGCACTACAACAGTATATTCAAAGGAATTTCATATGCTTCTTGTGTCTGATAAATAGAATTTGCATATTGTACTTAAGTTGTAATCCAGTTGTTGTTGACATTTGTTAATTATTATTATTTTAGGGGGGAAATAAGCTATACTGTAGCATTTCAATTGTGTATTTAATATTACTATTAGAAATTGCTAGACCATTGGAAGACAGCAATGACTGTATTGACATTGATTAGCATGATGTGGAAAATCTCTCAGCTGTTGGTTTTTGCAGTGTGATATAAAAAGCAAAAATGAACCGCTGTGCAGTTTGGCTTACGTTTGTTTTCAAGTGTGTAAAGTTTAGTTATTTTGCAAAACTGTACTGTATTTGGGGGTATACAGTTATGAAGGTAACAATTGTTTTTCAAAGGACAGATAAACTTACTCTTGGATCATATGATGTATCATCTTAATTTGGCTTTTGTTATGCAGAAAGTTAACACCAGCTATTAAAATATATTTTAGTAGAAATGCTTTAATTCCTGTTTCTTCCTCTACACTGTGAATATTTAAGCTTTGGTGGACTAGAGCAACATCATGCTGCCCAAAGTACTAACCTATGCAACCTAGTTCACATTTTAGTTGATGTCACAGTGGATGTAACATAACAATTTATTTTGCATAACATTAAACTTCATTCAAATAAAATATTAAACCCAGCACTATGTATGTATTATATTCATAAATAACACTCTGTAAAGCTACCATACCTATTAGTAAAGTTCTGAAAGATGGATATTGCTTTAACTAAAGAAGCTTTGAGTTTTCAAATTTAAGTTGGATATTTAGCACTATTCATCAAGCTTGATCTCAGAAAATAGTTTCCTAAAACACTGTTTTGTTTCAGACATGCCCTCTCCTTAAAAGGTTAATTTGCCTTTTTCAGTCTGCATTTGTAACCCTTCAACAGAACATCAAGTTACATGCCATGACCCTTGGTTTGTTTAAATAAGCAAATATAGTAAGTGAAGGAGGTCCACTCTTTTAATTGATACTGGTTTGCTTGTCTTTGAATGGGAATTTGGTTAGGTGTGCTCTCAGTGCAGCACTAATAAAAAAGATTGCATTGCTGGCTTCTTTAAGACAATTTTATGTACAACTGTCATCTTTATTCATTTACACAAGTAAATTATTTTTAAATCATTGTAAGAAAGTTTAAGTTAAAATAAAATCCAGAAGTATTTTGGAACTGCTCTGCCTGTAGTTGAAGAAAATTATTATGCTTAGGGACATGTTTTATTTATTTGAGTGTTAAGTGTATAGTACAGTGGACTGCATTAGAATTTTTATATTATTGTCAAGTGTTGGTTTGAAGAAGACTATTAACAGTGTATGAGGACAAATGGCAGCCACAAATGGAGCTGATTAGTTCCTCCTAGGTAAGTGACATGCAGTTGGTACCACACTAATTTCTATTCAAGAAATGTGTTAGCATTTCATATGAAGTTTAATTGGTTACAGAGTTGTGATTCCATGTTCTGTAGTGCTTTTATATATTCAAATGCTGCCAATATAGAAATACCCAATCTTATATATACTGTAGCAAACAGCAGTTTTCCATAAAAGAAATATATAAGAGCTGCCAAAATGGAACCAAGCACTTGGAATGTGTTTTATTTGAAAATCCCTCCATAGTTTGCTAGAACTACTAAAGTACTTTCCTGTGTTTGTGGCCCCATAGAATATAATTATCAAAAGTATCTATGTACTGGCACATGAAATTCTTGTGGGAACCCTCCATGCTGTGCATTGGATAACTCAAGAGTTTCTAGCTATCAACGCTTTTAGGATGCCCAGATTTCTGCTGTGTCTCAGAACTGGGCTCTTGATTTTCTCTGGTGTGTTAATTAGGAGAATAAGCTAATGTACAACAGAGCTCTCGGTGCTGAGGGAATAGCTGCCCAGTACATGAGCCCTACCTTCTCTCCCTTCCCCACTCACACCACCAAGCCCAGCCATGTTTCCAAGACTCTTTTGCTGTGACTACATCTCATATCTTTCCATGAAGCTACCTGTGGGACACATTAAAGTGACATCACCAAATGAGCCAGATTTTTTTTCTTCCAACCAATTTCTTTTATCATCATTCTTTTGGTGATTCTGTTTATTGCACAACCTTGAAAACAGTAAATAAGAAAACAGGCATAAAGAATGAAGTAGTATGAAGTTGGTGGAAGGCATGGCTGAAGTGAAGTCATGGATTTCTCACTCAGATTTTGCTGCAGAGATTAATACAAATCAACCATAGGGGTGAGGGCACCATCTGAACAACGAACCTGCGAGCTGAGCAGTGCTGTGTGGATATGCTTGGCCTGTCTGTGTGTGTGTCTGTGCTGTGGTGTCAGAAGTACTCTGGGGTAGTGTGCAGATACCTTCTCCAGTTTTTGGGCAATTAGTTGGAATCCCAAGAGCAGGCCACCCACTGACATATGGCATTCATAAAGACAAATTTATCCTTTAAGAAAATGTGGCCTCAGTACAGAGGGAACAAAATGTCAGTAGGTTTAAACTACATATTTTTGTGCCCAGCAGTAAGGAAATCTCTTGTGTGCAGTCAGAGACTAAGCCCCATGGCACTGCAGCAAGCTCCTAACTCTGAACTTTGTTTAGTGCCAGAATGAGATGATGTGCCACAGAGCTCACTTCCTCCACAAATTTGATGCTGCCTGATGTGCTGCTGGCTGGGCATTGTGCTTAACAATGACAGCAAAAACTGGAGCTTGATATTTATGGACTACATGCTGAAAAAATCCTAAGTAGTCCTTGATTTTGTGTATTTTAGCTTTGGTTTCTCTCTCACTTGCCTGCTGTTGATAAAATCTACATATAGAGAGGCCTGTTCTCGTGCAGAGGTCTACTGGCTCTTGGCTTTGACCACTTGTATCTACTTGTATCTAATACCTGCAGGTATTAATATCTGTATCTTTAAATATTGCTTGGTGCCTAAATATCCATTTTCAGTGTTTTCACAAACAACTGTCAGCTTTTGTGATTGTTCTTTGAGTCAAACCGTAATTCTTCTGTGTTATTCCTCCTCCTCCATATTTCTTCTCTTCACATGCTTGCCGCCTGTGTTGCTTATACAACAGCAGTTTTTCCAGGACCCAAAGGAGATATTTTTATGAGGTTTCTCAAGACACTTAGGGGACTTGAAATTGCTTGAAAAATGCTAGTGTTACCTCCCCATTAAATTTTCCCTCCCCCAGCAGTTGTACACTGGCTTCGCTGTCCTTCTCTACCTTTTGCCTCCTCTTCCTTCAGTCAAGCTCTGACATCTCTGTCATCGAACCTGATGGGCTCGAGGCCCCTTCAGACCTTCAGAGCATTCTCTGGCCTCCATAGTTTCTGTACTCAGATTTGGAACTTTAGTGTGGCTCAGCTGTTCTCCTGTCAAGACCGTTGAGCAGAACTCAAAAAATATTAGCACATGCCCATTTACCCCAAGTGGTTTACATTCCTATTGGCTCAGTGATGAGCAGTTCTCCCTTGGCAGTGTTTTCCCTGGCTTTTCTTGCCTCTGGGTACCTGTGGCTGCTTCTGAAATAAGCTGCAGATTTCAGAAAATAAATTTACATTTTTTGCTGTCTCATCAATACCTAAATCAGTTCTTCTTCATTCTCTTCTTCAGAGGATTAGCATCCTTATTTTGCTATCCCTGATTTTGGGTTGAACTCTTGATTTGGAAGTAATTCTTTCTTCATCAGTGTTGGAGTAGAGGCTCACACCATATCAATGCAGGCTGTTGCTCACTGTGGAAGCTGTGTTGGATAGGCACTGTCTGTGCTGTGAGAACCTTTCAGTTCCTAGCACTGCTTGTTCTGTATTCATCAGATGGGATCCCTGTGAACCATGACTATCTGTACCAAACCCCAGCCTTTCTATAAATAAATATGTCATTATAAAATAAACCCTTTTTCTGACTTATAGCTTCTCTGACTCAGGATGACATTGACATCCTCCAATTTTGTAGCTTGTACTGACATTAGGAAGCATGCATCTAAAATGTGTTAGATGAATTATGCTCTGAGAGACTGTTTAGGCAGCCCTTGATGACTGCAGCTGTTATACAGCGTGGATATCTCAAGTTAAATGGGATAAGTGGCAGATCAGGTCTTGCTGGCAAGTGGTTCAACTGAGAAACAAGTTTATGTGTTTATTTGAGTGACCCAGCTATTCAAGAGACTGTAATTTTCATTTTTACTCCAGCCATTCAAAACAAATACAAGAATTACATGAAAATTATTCATAGTTAACTAGTTAGCTGTGCAGTTTAATTCCTTGATCAATGTGGAAATAAAGAAAGTTAATCAGAAAGTTTTGGCAAACCACATGCAACATGGAGCTAGGCATTTGAACTGATGTTCAGTGTGCTTGCATGCCACTATTTTCCCTTTTTCTAGCTTTATTAAAAATAGTGGGAAAACTCTGTCCCTCACAGCATGACTAGCATGCTGTTAGAGAAATTAATCTTCAATGAATGAAAAGATTCAAGGGTGTTGTAAGGCCATGGAAGACAACTATTTGCAGTTATGCTTTCATACCTTAAAGTTACCAAAATATTAACTTTGCTCCCTTGCATCTTCTTTCAGCCCGTAAATCCCACTAAAATTGTTTTGCTCTGCTCCGTGTTCAGTCTTGCATTCCCTGTAGCAGCTTCCTTTGTGAGATGGGGAAACATTGGAGTACTTAAAGTAACTTTCTTTTCTTACAATTTTTTTATTCCTGTGCTAAGTAACATCTGCAAAATATCCTTCATTCCAAGGCTCTTTATTCCACCCTCAAGAACCATGTTGCACAAATAACAAATGCCACTGGCCATGATGCTCTGCTGCACAGCTGTGACTTTTATGAGAGGGAGGACATGTGCTAAAATGGCAGCAGTGAAAACCTTGCTGCTAGAGCAAGCACCTAGCAAAGACTCCTGTAATATCTTTCTCAGCTTGTCACTCCTTTGAAAATAGTAGCCAACACTGCAGTATTCGTGCTCTGTGAGATTGTTAAAATTATACCTTTGCAACTTGGTTTATTTTCCAGATGCTATACAGTCAACACAGCTGCAGCTGCTTTTGGACAGGTTGATTTAAAATGCTGATTTGCTTATGTTTTTGTTGGTATTCTTCCTATTTCTGATTATGGCATGATGGCTAAGTCAGAAGGACACATCAGGTTCTCTAATTTGAGGGCTTTCTGCCATTCTACAGACGTATACTTTCTTATTTTAAGCCTTCTTTTTCTCAGCACTTTCTCAGAGATCAAGAATGTGAACAGAATTTACTCAGCCTCCTACAAGAAGGCCAGAACTGTTACCTAAATTTGTACAAAATTATTGAAAACAAGGGCATGGGCATTGATCACAATCAAATTAGTTTCTCCTACAACTTGATCCATGAAGCACATGCACTATTGTGCCGAACCCCAATTTTTCCTTCTCTAAATACTGCTGGTCTAGTGACCATGTATTTTAAAGTTAATTGAATCACTTTTTCTGGGAGCTAAATAAAAAGAGATTTTTCACATATTATTGCAACATGCTTTAACCCTGATCACCATCACAGGGGATCTACAACTGGATCAGAACTTCACAGCTAAATAAGGTAGGTGGAACAAGATTACTTAGTCTGTGCTTTAGTGTATTTGAAAAGCTTTTTTTTCATTTAAATTCTGTACAAATAGGCAGTGAAGGGTTCCGTACAGGATGAAACAACTTAATACAGCTTCAGAAAGCAATGGTGTGAAACCATGGATCATATAAAGGGACCCTGTTTCTTAGTCCAGACTAGGGTATCTTTATCTGCTCTATTTCTTTTTTGTATCATGCTGTGTTCAGCTGAGGCAAAAACAAGGTTAAAGAGGCAGATTTTATAATATATTTAGATTCATAACGATTCAGAAGATGAGAGACAAGAGGGTTTCTCAAATTACAGCTGAAATCTGAATCTGATTGCTGAGTGATGTTGGAAATTTCACTGAACATTTTAACATTCCAGTGTGCTCTATGAAACCAGTCATCATTCTTTAATGAATTGAATATAAATAGTGAAATGCTTACTGAATTAGGGATCATAGAATTTTGTTTGCAGTTAAACCAAGTATTGAACAACTAGGCTAGAGCTATGCTGACTTTTTATCCATCTCTTTAGTTTAGGGACTACTTAATTAAGCTATGTGAAATGGGACATCATCAGTGAAATGGATATCAGTTCTGAATTCTTGGCCAAGATACTTATTCAAAATTGCTTTGATGGTGAGAAGAACATACAAATTCTGGATAAGGATTTGAGCTACTGGATGGCTGAATCAGTCATGGTCTGAAAGACCATCTCTTGATTTTTTGTAATAGTATCTGATACACCCTCTCAGCAAAGAGTTCCGGGATTGATGAGTGCCTGTGCCATCCTCAGTGAGGATCTCAGCTGGGAGATGTTTAAGACCTTGTTTTGGCTTCAGCATTCTCTACCTGCTGTCAAGAAAATTTGAAGGAATGATAAATAGTGCATAGCTTTGACTCAGTACATCCTGTGTGGCTAAACACATCAAGGATCATATTTAAATCATGTTGTGTGGAATGGGTGGGAGAATGCTCATGTTGGCCTTGAACCGATAGGAAAGAAGAAATGGGACACCTGGAATAGGTGAGAGCCAAATCCTAATTTTGTCCCAGCTTTGTTAAGGGCTTGGGTGCTCCTCACAGCTCTGAGGAAGGGACATTTTGCCACTGATGAGTTGGTGTTACCTGACCTCTACTATGTGAGCAGGTCTTGAGTGCAAACCTCAGAGAAAGTCACTCTGGCTGGGTGGCCTTGAGGGCACAATGTGCAGCTCAGCCCTGCTATTCAGCATGGGCTCAATACCCACAGATTTCTGAGCCCTCCTTTTTTAAATTTTTATGTAAGTTGTTCTTTCCACTTTAATGCATATTTTTATCTCAACCATCAGAGCAGCAGCAGTGGCAGGAGGGACACAGGGACATGTTACCTTGGAGGTGGGAGTGCAGCAATGGAGGTGGTATAGCCAGTGTCCCAGGAGGGAATACAGGCCTGGGGGAGGCAGGAGGAGCTGCTGAGCCAGAGGTACCCCAGGGGTACCAGGGCTGTGATGGATTGCATTACCTGGGAGCTGCCACTTACTCCTGCACTTGGCCCACAGGAAGGTGTAGTTGATTTTCAAGCACTATTCCTCCTAGGTGGACATACGAGCACTTGTGATGGATATTTTCCACACTCTCTAGTCCAACTACAAAGCCTGGAAAAACAGAAGAAACTTCTCTGAATTGAGGTTTTTTTCTTCAAATCAAATTACTCTCAAAAGCATTCAATGCCTCCCTTGGCCAGCTGTTTTCCAAGCATGGTAGGTTTTTATCATGAAAACCAGACTTCATAGTTTACTTTCTTTCTTGTTGCAGGGCAGAACAAGCTTCTCTTGTTTCTTTTTTTATCTGGGCAGTTTGCTGCTGTGATGAGAGCAAAGGTCTCTTCACGTGGTGCAGTGAAGACATTCAGAAACTGCCACTGGCCACAGTAATTTGCTGCAATCCTCCTGATAGACATATGATTGATAGCTATGAACCTGCCCCCATTTTTCTTAATCTCTCTGCATTTTAAGGAAAAAAAGTCCAGTAGCTGAGATGGATATGTACAGTGATATCTCTTTTTCTATCATATACTGAAAAAGAAGATGAGGATCAAAATACCTGCATGTGAGGTTCTAATACAGCCTTCAGGGCTGGGTGAGCTGTAGATCAGGAAGGGAAAAGGCAATCATGTAAAACTGGCACAAGGGGGCAGGTGTGCACCACTGAAAATTCTTCATAGCTTGTGAATGATTGCAATTAGCTGCAGAACACAGAATAGTAACTGTCTTGTTATGGGCATAAATGGCTATTTTAATTGTGTTGTAAGAAAAAAAATGCGCTGTATATTTCATTAGAATGAAACCTCACGTTTCTATATACAATCAAAAGGGCTTAACAAAATAAATGGTTTACAAAATTTGATTTCCAGTATGGATCAATAGCAGAGACAACTAGGGAATAAAGATGTCTTTCACTAGTCATTTTTACTGGATTGAATGAGATGAGCCATTCAATTATCATAATTCAACACTTGACATTTACACATATTGCGACCATGTTGTTGTTGTGCTTAAAGGTGTCCTAATAGTCAAAATTTTGGATGTGTTCTCTGAACAGTGATAATGACAGTGGTGGTGCATATGGTGGAGTCTTAGGAGTTCATAGAGGTAAATGTGTGTACAAAATGCTATATATGACTGCACAAAGAGAGGCAGTGCAGGAGGCACAGTCAAAGAAGAGCTGCAGTAATAGATGCTATAGCAGCAGAAGTTTCATTATGCTCTTTAGACAAATTAATTTACTGTAGAGACAACTGCTTGTGCAGTGACAGCATTTTCTTCCACAAGCTTCTTGGTGCAGTGACATATTCTGCATTTTCAGAATCTGATCTGTTCCACATTTCATCCACGATGAAGTTTTCATACTTTTTTTATAGCAAAAAACAAAACTCAAGTGCTAGAGATAAAAGCAGTAATTTTATTTAATGTGATTCCATTAAAATTACTTTCTATTGCTGTCTGGACTTGGACTAACACAGGCTTTGTCGCTCAAGCAGTGCCAACTTCCAAACTGTCTTCTATTTAGAGACATCCAAAATTCTTTGAGACAGAAGATATGGAGGTGAAGCTTTGCAAGAATAGATTTTTCAGGAGACCTTCACTGAGCTGAGGTGAACTGAGATGAATGGAATTAATACAAGAAAATAAGCTATTTACACATGTATAGAGTAGGAGTTTGCAATTCTGTGTTAATCTGCGAGACTTTATTTTTCTGCTGAAGAAAAAGACACTCAAGACTGTTTAAAATCTGACTGTTTTATTGTTGTAATACCATTGTGACAGCAGATGATTAATACTTGCCTCAAAGCAGTGGGGGCTCAATTCAGCTGCAGACAATGCAAGGGTGAGTAGCTGATGCTTCCCTGCTGCCTTTCATATTTCCAGGCACATTTCTCGCCTCAGTTGGATTGCTCCAGGTCAAAAATGAGGATGTTTCTTTCCAAACAGTTGACATCTGACTGCCAGAGTCATCCCTGATCGACATTCCCTAAATATTTGATTTCTTCATTTTACCTACTGACCTGTATTATGGACATGGTCAAGCAGTTTCTTTGCCTTTATAGAGACACTTCCTGCATGAGCATAACTTGAATCTGTCTTCCACAATTGCCAAATGCATTATTTTCTTAAAAATTTCTTCATATTCCAGTTGCAAATTATTTTAGTTCTTTGAATTCACTCAATTTTCTCTTTGTTTCTCTTGTTGTCTAAATTGTGTGCAAGGATTAAGAAAGCTTCAGCACAAGCAGTGAAAGGAGGACAATCCAGTTATGCAGGGCTAGCTGAGGTCCATGACTGCCATGGAGAGAAGGGCCTGGGCAGCATCTCCTCCATCAGGCACTACCAAGACTTGACTTTTGCACCTCTTGGGCCTCTGTAGGAAACCTGCTACTGAAAGCTCCATGATGATGATGATCAGAGCATTTGGGATGACAATGTATTCAAACCCAGGCCAGTGTGGAAGTTTAGATGTGGCTGTGTGGTGCCACCTCTCAGTAGAACCAAAGACTGGCTCTAGACATGGGAATAGGTCTCCTTCTCCCCTCTTTCTGTGTGGCACCATGCAGGCTCCTCTCCTTTATTTTAGAGTGGTCACTGGGTGGTTAGTGGCCATGAGTGCCCTTTTCCAAGCTTTGAATGTAGGTACTACAGTTACTCCCAAGGAATCGCCACAGCCTTGAATTTTCAAAATTAATTGCTTGTGGCTCATTAAATTCCTTAGTTCTGTCCCTAGCTCCCTAACCTGAATATTGCTGGAATGCACTTTTTAACATTTTTTCTCTGCATTCTTTTTTCCAGCCATAATAACTATTTATTACTGCATAATTTTACTAGTAAATATTCCAAAGCTGCTTGTGTACTTGTTAACCTCCACAGCCAACAGTTACCTAATGAATTCTGACTATAGAACTGCTGGATTCTTCTACTGTGTTTTGTGAATATAATAAGGAGCAGAGCAGAAGGTATGAGAGCTTAAGTTGAATTCCAGATTTTTAATTTTGTTTATAGCTAGGTCGTTGCCAAGATGTTATAGAGACACTCTGATTAAAATAAAAAAAGTATTACTGAAAGCAGGAAGACTGGGCACCTAAAGAAAGCTATTTAGCATGTCATAATCTTTTATATGCCAGTTACCTGCTGTGTAAACCTGGAATAAAAGTGTTTTCATTACTGCAGCATCCAATCCCACAGGAAATGTGTTAACATTACAAAAATAATTTTAAACTTTGTACCATATTTACACATTATGATCAAGACCACAGCCAAGTGCTTTGATGAAGACTTGATTTATGGTCTGTGAAGAGGAAATGTCTGTCATTGAACCAATTTCCCTGCTTCATCTTTCAACCCCAGCTGGTTTTCTTTCTCAGATTTTTGTTGTTGGTGTTTGTTAACCTACATGTGACAAGACAGCTAGTTTCAGCCAGATTGATTGTCTTTGTCTTGGCATAGTGTACAAGTTATTTCTGACCTCAGTCCTCAGAATACATGGAAAAATGCTATTTCCTATGTTTTAGTGGAAGATTTCTGATAAATAATACTGTATTTACCGAATGTTTGTGAACACCAAATTATATTCCACTAATGTTTAATGCTGAAGTTCAGCACATCTCACAGCTGGGCATTAGCTAATGAACACAAGATGGTCTATATATAATAGCTGTTTATCCTCTCAAGGAAAAAATCCCAAGTTTTATCCCAGAAAGCCTGGGTGAAGCTTTTAAACCAGACAGTTTTACAGACATGTTGTCATTCCTCAAATTAAGATTATTTCTCCACTGCCTGTCCATGCTCTAGGAACTATGAATGGTGACTCAGTAAAGGACCACCTTCTGTGGCTGGTTTGTTCAAAGGCCCTTACACGGAGCAATGCTCTGCCATGCATAGAAACAGGTCATTGAAATTTTGCACATGCTCTTAAAGTACATTTTAGAACAAGAAGAGTATTGTTCCTTGTGCCCTGACCAAGTTTGTGTTGGTGTCATTGTTTTCTTTTTCAGAACTCAAAAGTATTTTCTATTTCCATAATAATTTATTACTTTCAGTGGAGAGGACACTGATTTTGTTGGTATACAATTATGAAATGCTAGATAGGGTCCAGGTTGTGGCACAGACCACCTCTTTCTGGCATAGAGTTGGGCTTTTGAGGTCCTTATTACACTGGAATTGCTGCTGCTTCTCAAGAGGGCTTGTTGGTGTATTTTCTTAAGTTATAAGTAATTCATAGAGAGTTTTCTGACTTTTGCTTAAATAGTTATCTCTGATGGTGTTACAAGTTAGTCTATGGGAAGTTTGTATAGGCACTTTCTAAGAAATAAGTCTGTATAAGTCTGTAACAATATTGGATTCTCCAGTGAAAACCTGCGCATTTATTTCCTGAAGATTTTAGTGACTATTTGTGCTGGGCTTTTTTTTTTTTTTTCCTGTGCTTTGGAAAGCTCATCCTGATTAGACAAGTGATCTGCTCAGTCAGCCCCAGCTTAAAGCTCTGAGAGAAGTGACAGGCAGAAGGAGAAAAACAGGACAACAGAACATGTATCTGTCTTGCACAGATGAGAAGTGCTTGTGATGTTTTTTCCTTCTTTTGCCAGATCTTCAAACATTGCCTGTCAAATAATTTAAGGGAATTCATTCTGTAACTCTGTGCGGCGGAATTCAGTGAGGATGTGACAGGTGTTTTGAAGTTTCACCACAAAGCTCATAGTTCACCTCTTGCATTTCTGACTGAAAATATCATTGCTGCCTGTCGTGGTTTAGGAACAGCAATCTGCAATTTAGTTCCCCCCATCCCCACTCCCTTCTCCTAAGAGTCTCCCAAACCAGATGCCCCTTGCCCCCTCCACTGTCCCGCCTCAAGATGGGGTTGAGAATTGGAGGCACAAAAATGGTTTACAAAGATGGATTGAGGTAAAAACTGTTTACTGGAAACAGCAATGAGATACAAATTCAGACAGTAACAGCAACAATAGCAGAAGTATCCAAAAAGAGGGTGATTTACATGCAAAAAATGCTCACTGACTGACCAGACCTGGTGTGATCCTGAGACATTCAGCAATGGTGAATGGACCCCTTGCCAACTGCTTTTTCCTGACTGCAAACCATTCCCACCTTCTCTGAAGTGAGAGTGCCTTTCTCCTGTCCCTGGTGGTATGGACAAACAGCCCAGACTCACCCCCCCCACAGCTAATGCCAAAAAATTGTGTCCTAGCCGAAAACCAGAGGACTGCCAAGCAAGTGTCAGAGGGGGTGACTAATTTTCAGGCCCAGTACTAAAAAGCATATTATGGCCTGTGGACACTTCTTCCATTTATTGATTCCAAATATTCCATGTTTCATTTTGCTGAAATGAATGATACATTTACATCTCTACATTCTGACCAAGACCTTTCCAGTCTTACTGTGCATCAGATGTCAAATGCAAGGTCTACAATTGGCATAGAAAAACCCCGTTTAATATATTAAGGTTCATGAATCCATAATTTCTGTTCTACATACAAGGAAGCTGTCCAAAATTAAACCTAAAGTAATGCCAAAAAGTAAAAGGGAACACCAGAATATGCTTAGATACCTTGAGTCAGGAGTGTCTTAATGTATCTGAGAAGTGATTTGTACCAAGTCCCTTCTTGAAGAAATACTGACGACTGGAAGAAAGTTCATAATTTATTAATAGTTTACTGTTGACTGAGTAGCTTCTCTTGGCAGTACATGTTGTGGATGCAAAACAAATTACTCAGTGACTAATATCTTCTAGCTCCCTTTTAAAACTATGAAGTGGTTATTACATGATTGTCTCCTGGAGGAACATTATGGGATGAAGTTTTCATCCTTTTACTTCCCTTAGGTTCTTGTTCCTACTGAGAGTTTTTATAAAGTCAGAGAAGCTGCTTACTTTTGGATAAGGTAGTAGAGGTTGAGACTTGACATTTTCACTTTTAAATAAGTCTTAAGGTAAAGATGCTGCTTTACTTGCTATTTAGAAGCTCTCAGTTTATGTGTTCAGTATATATTTGTGTGTGTATGTACATCTACCGCTCACCATTATAACAGATAAATTAAAAGCTAACTGGCACTTTGCTGTTTAGAATTTAATTTTGGATTTGTAGGACAAAGTGGAAAGCAGAGATAACTGCAGTTGTGTGGGTTCTTTACCTGAAAATGAACCACTGTTTCACCTGAAAAGAAATCAGCTCATTTGTTCTGCTCCGTATCCTCTTTACACTCCAAGTGTCTGTACAGCCCTACAGTGAACCAAATCCAGCAAATCCACAGCATGACCACAGGTAACCCCCCCAAAAATAATTTAATTTTAACCTTCATTCTCCATCCCAGGTCCTTGCACAGCTGATGAATGCTGGCTGATACTCAGCAGCAGAGGTTAGCAAGAAAGAGAAAAAGCCCTGTCAGAACTTACTAGCAGAAGATAAATTTCTGGGTAGCCGTGCTTTTGCTGCTGTTTCTCAGAATGTAGCATGCTTTAAAAGAAAAAAAACTTAAAAATATAGGTGTGGGGTTTTTTTGTTTGTTTGTTTGTTTTGTAAAAGGTTTTTCCCTATCTCTAAGGGTATTTACAATTAAGTTTCAGTCTTGGTAAAGAACTGTAATAGAAACAGTAGTAAAAGCTAAATATCCTACCTTACTAACACCAGTTAAATTTCATCAAATATAGGCATACAAGAAGCTCTGGTGTGGTGTTTCACTGCAGATGTCATGTTGCTGTCATGGTACCTTTGTCCAATGTGGATGAGGTTTGAGACAAAGCATAGCCACTGATTCACATGCTATGATATCACTAAGAATTTTAAAGTCAAATTTTATGTGAAAATAGAGACATAACCATTAGAATTAAAATTCTTCTGGTAATGTTTTGAACTTGCTCCTACTCTATAAGCCAAGCATCCTGCTGTTTGAAGGAAGTTTCCTAAGATTCTTAAGATAAAAAAGGGATATTTTGCTGGGTAAATGTACATGAGGTATTTTAAGCTAACTAGACTTGCAGCAGAAAAACATTCTGGACCATAAGTACCATCTTGTTTTATGTCACCCTACAATATTAATGGGATAACATTAGATACATGTATTTAAAAATAATTAATGCATAATTTCATGTATATGAAATATGATAATGCAAAATATAGAGCCAGCTCTGGCTATAGGCATTAAAAAACATGTAGAGAATTTCCTCTCCCTCTGATGACAATTCTTTCCCCTTCCTTGTTCGTAACCTGTAGGCATAAACTGATTACAATAATAGAGTTGTACCTTCAGTATTTTATTTTTCCCCCACAGGAATCTAAATATATTTTCTTCATCAAAGAGATAATGAATGAGAATGACTACTTTATAAAACAAGACAGTATAAAAGGAAAGGAAACAGTGTTTGAATGCCTAAGCTTTCTGCAGGCAAACCCAATTAGCAATAAAAGAGCTTTGACTTTATGGGGAGACTATCATGGTAACTCTATTAGAATGAAAACCAGATTATTTTCAGATTTTATCCCTTTAAAAATCTTATGGCCATTTGCATGTTTTTTACTATTGAATTTCCAATCTATTCATCAAGAGACAGACACTTTACACATTAAATTATGCTTTTGTGTGTGTATATTCAATAGGTCTTTTCACCCCTGTAAATCCACTATTAGTCCTATTACAACATTTGCTTATGTCTGTTCTGTGTCAGGAAGCTTCTTTCTATTCAAGACTGCATGAAGTAACAACATTTCCTAATTTCATACAGTGCTGGTGTATCAGAGCAACCCACTGAGCAGTTGTTCAGCTGTGAATTAGCTGTATGAATTCCCTGGTCCTTTGCCCCTTGTATGTGCCTGGGCACTCTGTGGGAGAAGTCCCAACTTTCCCATCACAGCAATGCTGGGAGGTGCTTCCCTCCCCCTTCTGCTCAGCAAATGGGCACATACCTGAAATGTCTTTGGTGGTGATGAACGCTCGCTGACTTAATTTTAAGCCTGACATATCCAGTGTATGGTGTAATTCAGGCTTTGTCTATCTTGTGTCCTGAGTTCCAGGAGGGTAAGACTTCTTAAAGCTTTGGGGGGGGTTCTCTGTCTCCTCTCTGTCATCCCAGCAAGTAAGTGCCTCATGAATCATTTATGTATTATTTTCTTTTCCAGTTAAGATGTACCGTGGCCACAAGAGCTTGGAAATGCATACATTTAAATATATTTAAAGGATTTGAAAATTAAATTGACGTATAGACAGTCCTTTGAGACGTCTGAGTGAGGTTCTCTCTCTGAGAGAGACTACAATTTAATAAAAGCACCAGGACTCCATAATAGATTTTATGTCTGAAATACAAAGTTCCAAACTTACAGTACATCCCAGAATGACCATAAATCATCATTATTTCTAAGCAGATAATGAGAAATTATTTGTAAACATGACTTAATTGGACACACACTGCTGATTCATTCTTTTATTTTACAGCTTTGGTGAGAAGCAGGCAGTAAAAAAAAAAATAGGAACAGAATGAGCTTTGAAGATTTAATTCCATCAGCCAGGATTTTTCAAATGGAGAGAAAAAGAATGAGCAGCCTTTGCAAACTCAAAACATGTCATTTTCCTTCAATTCATCACTTTGATATTCACTTTATGTAAAGGAGGTGACCGCTCCTTGTCCCACTATCAGTAGAAGCAGTTTTAGTGATATCAAATGAAGTTCATACAACAAAACATTTTGCTGGCTTTGGAGCTCTGGCAGCAGCTGGATATTTGAACAATTATAAAGGGCAGCAGAAAGTTTACAGACTGCTCTAAAAGCACAGCCTTAAACCCTGTGCAGTGTGGAAGGCTGACATGAGGCAGGTTATTTGAATCACAAAAAACCTCTGAACCCTTCTGCAGCATAATGTGGCTTTTGGGAGGTGTTCTGGGAAGCAGGGCGGGGGAACACTCTCCTGAATCTAAATTTTGTGATGTCAAAGTAATTTCCAGTGGGTCTAGAAGGGCTGCATGCTTTTCTAAGATCTTGGAACTATTCTAATAGAAATGCATTTTTAGAGACAGCAGTAGGTAATAGAGTCTGTATAGTAAACAAGGATAGGCGATAGCACAAAATTTTGAGATTTCATGCTGCCGCTCACTCTAGGGAAACAGAATTTACCTAAGTTCCAAGAACTCCAGAAATAGGCATAATCTTTTGTAGAGACCATTAAGAAAGGATAAACTCCAAATTCTGTGCTGATTTATTGATTCTGCTAGCCAGCACTTTCAGCTTATGGCGAAACTATTAACATTCCGAGAACAGGAGAGACCTTTCTTGTCAACTGTTTCCATAGCTCCTGCCTCATTGTGTCTTTGATAGTAAATGAAGATGGCTTTTGAAAGTGTCATAACTGCCACACTAGCTTAAACATGATAAAATAATAATAATAATGAATTTATTTTCAGGCAATTGGATAATTTATGGAGCACTGTGTGATGGTCAGGTATAATAATAACATTTAGCATTTTAATATGTTTTTTGTGCTTTGTAGCTATCAGTCAGTCAAGACAACATCTTTATGAGGTGCATGGGTAGGCTCTTTTGAGGTAGGTGGCAGTGTTCTTCTTTTACAATGGACAAAATAAGACTAAAGACAAATGACTGCCCAATGCAATGAGAAAGTTGCCGAATTGGGATTAAAGCTAGGGGAAATAGACAAACATTTACTTCATTGATGATATTTTTTCTGCATATATGGCAAATAAACCAGGATGGATGCCAAGTTCCCTATTAATGGAGAGAGGAAGAGATGTATGAATTTTTTTATTTCTATCTTCAGTGGAATTGTAAGTGCTTTTTTAAAATGTTTTGAAAAGCTGCTCTCTGAACTGTTAACTTTGCCAGCTCAATGTAAACTAAAAGAGACATATAATGAATTTTATCTAGACCATGAGTCAAAGCAAGCATCTTAGTAAAAAATTCATCCAGGACCTTTAAGTAGCTGAATCTATATAGCGAATTTTTGTTTGCTGCCTTATATGAGGTATCTTTGAGATGATGTTTAATATGTTGTTTTATTGACAAGATGAAAACATACTTCTGAAATAATTGATGGGCATCGTGACTTCTTCATCCTCTGCCTTTTAATGAAAAGGAGATGGAGCTGATAACAAAGTGGAGTGCTTGATGGACACAGTGACACAGGTAGTAGTAACATTTTGATTAACCAGCTAATCTTCACTTGTAAGGTGCTGTGTATCTCTACATTCTTATCTTGTTGAAATAATGATTTCTGAGTAATAGAGCATTCTATAAATTAATGGAAAGACAAAAGTTATGTGATCAATGGTATCCATTTGTTTTAAGGTATCTTAATATAAGAATTTTACTAAATGAATATTTTTTTCAGACTACCCCTTCATACTTATGTATTGTGTCTAAAATTTTTCTAGGATCTGAGTTAACTCTTTACCAGCTATTTCAGGAATCCCTTGGACATGAGACATCTGACCTTTTGGGTCAGATTCTTACACTGAAAATTAAATATGCCAGCTGGAAGGCGAAGGTAGTGTTTTTCAAAGGGGCTTCTGGTAGAAAAGCAACTTGTCTGTGGTCCAGGCAATGGCTTCAAGCATCTGTTCAATTCAAAGCACTTTACTGGGCCAGCTAGGTATAGATGCCTCTCCTAACTGTGCTGGTTTTCCTGCTTTGTCTTGCTGTACACTGTTATGATCTGTAGTGAAATCATACCCTTATTTCCTTCTCTCATTGAAAATATTTCAGTTAGATAACTTTGAAAATTTGAGTTTAACTGCCTTACTGCATAGAGTGTGCATGCACATGACATGGCACCTGTACTTTGCAAAAATACAAACAGCAACAGTTATAAAACTATTGGGAGCAGCCACTAGGTCATCTTGCACCATCATCCCATCAATCCTTCTGAGGGCAGGGACTGGGGAGATAAACACCTAGGTCCTGCATGCACAATTTGTATGGGGTAGTCCCTGAGATTTAGGGAAGAAGTGTTGTCACTACTCTGTTGTTACTGTTATATAAGTAGCACCATGGAGCTGGATGGGCTCCACCAGCTCTCAGCTGGTGGAAGAGCTCACTGAGCTCTTTTCTACCATCTACCAGCAGCCCTGGCTAACCAGGAATGTTCTAGTTGATGGGAGGCAAAAAATTGTGATGCCCATGTACAAGGGCTGGAAGGATGTTTTAGGGAGCTACAGACTTGTTAATCTAGTCTTGGTGCTAGGGACATTCATGGGCAAATCATCCTGAGTGCCACCACATGGCAGGACAACTGGAGTATCAGGCCCAGACAGCATGGGCAGGTCCTGCTTGACTGACCTGACAAGGTCTCTTATGACAAGGTGACCTGCTTGGTGGATAAGGGAAAGGCTGTGGATGTGTCTAACAGGACTTTTGCAAAGCCTTTGATGCCATCTCCCACAGCATCTCATGGAGAAACTGGCAGATTGGATATTAGTAAAAATTTCTTCACAAAAAGGGTTATTCAGCATTGGAACAGGCTGCCCTGGGAAGTGGTTGAATCCATCCCTGGGGCTGTTTAAAAGACATGTAGGTGTGATGCTTAGGGACATGGTTTAGCAGTTAGCTTGACAGCACTGGGTTGGACTTGAAGATCTTAAAGGTCTTTTCCAACCTAAATGATTTATAATTCTATGATTCCATTCCATGGGTTGAGACAAAACAGTGGTAAGTTGGACATTTAGACCTTGGTCTCTGTCCTTTCACAGAAAGAAGAAATAAGATTCATTCTCCTTCAGTTTAATACTTGGTTCAGGTGCTTATGCACAGCTCAAATACGCTGGGGTTTCCCACCTGACCTCCAGCTGCCAGTGCAGTGGGGCACAAGTCTCTCTTAAATTCTCTGTCTTATCTATAGCTGTAAATAAATACTCTGTCCTCAGAATTGGCCATGCAAGTGCCAGCTTCAACTGAGTTGATGACTAGAAGGGTCTATTTATAGTCACTGCAAAGAGCAGAGTTGTGGGATGAGGTTTTTCTGACCTATTTTGAAAGTCTTCCTTGGGACGAGAAGAATGGCACCCTGGAGTCCAACGAGCATTAACTTGCTCTCCATCAACTGAAGTGGCCAGGAGGGCTGGCTTTGGTGTGTTTGCACTAGGGACATATGACCTTAATCATAAGAATCTCATTAAGTGTGACTGAGCACAGAGCAGCCTGGGGCAATTTGGAGCAGCTGATCCATCACTTTCTTTTTGGCTTCTTGGGATGCTACTCTGCCTTAAGCTGGGTTAAACTGCAGAAGTTCTTCTGGGTGCAAGCCAGTGTGTGAAGTGGAGGTTTGCCACAAGATTCCCAGGTGCAGCAAATTCAGCAGTTCTGCAAGAAAATGTAATTCCTTTTTTGGTTGTAGAATCAGAGGCAATTTAAGCATAGAATTCAGATTGCAGGTAGTTCTCCTGCATAAACTTGGCAAGAACTTGTATTCAGTTCAGCTGCTGTTTTCAGGCAGAAATTATCCATCTGTACCACTGATTAATATGGCTGCTGACTTACCCAATATTAACAGGCATTGCTGAAGAGATACTACTACATTAGAAGTGATTAAAGATACATTCCAAGCAGCAATGATTCTTGGAACCATACTTGTTATTGAAATGTTGACAACATTGATATCAGGATTTTAATATCCTGCTTGATAATTAAACTTCTGCCTGGCACAGATTTCCTCTGTGTCTGCTGTATGGGATCCAGATATTACTTCTGAGTTAATGAAGAGAATTATATTCATGTACTGGTCAGTGAAAGATTGACATTAGTGCTTTTGTCTTGGTAATATTTCACAAAGATGAGCCTAAAGTAACAAAAAGCATCTGCCAGCTGAGGAGAAAAATTCAGGTTCTCTAGTCTTTGCATCTTCCAGCTTGTCTTCAGTTTCAAGGTAGAATGCTCCAGGGTACTCTGTGCTGGCAGATTTTAATTTATCAATGGTGAGGGGAGTGGGGGTAGTTAGTCTGAGGAAAAGAAAGACGTTGCATAAAAGAAAACAACATCTAAGTATGACGAACTCCTTGCAGATGTCAGTGTAGTACAGCACACTTTACATGAATTATTGGTATTGTCAACTCTTCCTCTGGAGTGTAGAAAAGAATGGGCTCTGCTTCAGTCACTGCTTAATTATTCATTTCCTTTAAAATAAATGAAATAAAAGACAGCTTAATGAAGAGGAGACATTGTTTGTATGTTTGGACATTGCCATAAAATGGTGACTTCTATTTTACTGGTTTTCTAATATTTGTTGTTTTTTCAGACTTTTATATTAAAAGACCTTTAGTATGTCTTTCTAGGGGAAGAAGGAGAAGTTGTAATAACACACTGTATGTATTTGCACAGCTTTCCAAATCCTCTTCTGGATAAGTTTGTTGACAAATATTCATCCAGTGAAACAAAAGGGGAAGTGCTCTAAAAAACCAAATATGTTTCAGCCAAGCTGAAAAGAAACACCTTACAATATCCTAAGTGAAAGAAAACTGTGAAGAGAATTCAGAGACCAGGTAATCCATATGCAACAGAAAAAGTAGTGACTATCCTGTTTTTTGTTGCTCCCAGTTTGTTAGATGTCAGTGATGGAATTCATGTAAGATAACACTAAATATCTGCAAGATGAAACATTCCCAATGGAGCTCCTTTACAATCAGTAAACATACAAATAATGAATAGCTTNATAACACTAAATATCTGCAAGATGGACAGTCATACCTGAAACATTCCCAATGGAGCTACTTTACAATCAGTAAATATACAAATAATGAATAGCTTCTTTTTTAGGATAAGAAGATTTTTAAAAAGGGTCTCATTGAGAGTTTCTAGGAAGCTGATGCCCTCAACATCAAATTACAAGGACAGAGGTATAGCACAGGCCTTGTCATATCTGCCAGGGGTATCTCATATATTTTAGAGCATACCACATGGCACCAAAGTGTTCTGGGGGGGTATGGGTTTTTGTAACTGGATCCTAATAGTTTTTCCTTATCTTTGCAGCTCATTGTTGTCTTTGTCCTCAAGCAGTTTCCCTTTGCAGAATAGTATTTAAACAGCTAAGCAAAAATGTTAAACTTATATTTATGAAGTTACAGGGCTTAAACAGAACTACAAAATTAAGCAAAACAACAACATTCTTTGTATAACTCCATTCAGTATTTTCCCTGCCCAGTGCAACTCTTCTTTTGGCAGCAGCACAGGCCAAACTCCGTTATATAAAGCTTTTAAAACAGACTAACTTGGGTTCTATTCAGAATCCGTTTGAAGCACAATGAGTAAGATATTGAATAACTGTCTCTAAACGACAGAACTTTATTGGAGAAGGAAGAAGAAGAAGAAGAGATCAACTATAATTATGGCAATCTGAATGGCTGATGACAGGTAAGATGACCAGAACCTTTGCTTTTTCCTCACTGCTGGTGAGCTGTGCTGTTTGGTGATCAGCATCAATTGCATTCACCTTTAGTTGTGCCACCTGATGTTGTTCCACACCAGCTTCTCCATCCTTGCTCACTGTTCTGTTCTTTCTCCATGTTCTGTGCCTGAATGTTCTATTCTTTTTCAAATATGAGTCCACAGTTAGAAATGAGACAAGATACCCAATTCCCATTGATTTCCAATTGGTTTCAGTGCAAGTTGAACACACAGATAGAAATTAGATTCTCAAGTACTTTTTATGAACGTGGATCATCCTATTCTGAAAAGACCAGGGTGAGGAGAAGAGAAAAGGGAAAGGAATAATAAGGGTTTTTTTGCAATGTGAACTTATTTTCTTAGATGTTTTCCAGGTAATTTTGAAATGTGTTTTGAGGCATTTCAGTCTCTCCATAAGAAAATGTAGTTTTAAGAGGCTAGTACAAATTCTGTTATTCCAGTTATAGATGGGAAAGGCAGTATAGGAAAAGCTGTGCCTCTCATAATTTAAATCTTAGTGTCAGGTTCCTAGGGTTAAGGAGTGGCTGGGTTTAATCTTGAAATGGGAGGATCTAATGTTCTGTATGTAAATGTTATAGGTAATTCATAAAGATATATATTCTTAATTGATTGCCAGATTGGGGCTTTATAGAACAGTTTTGCCATTACTGTTCAGAGTGACATTGAAAAATTATGAATAATTTTGATTTCAGAAGGACAAATTATTCTTTCTCTTTTGATAACAGCATATTTAACAGGTGTATTGTGGATTATTAATTCTTCCACAAAATGTGCCTTATAGCTTTAGCTAGTATTTTTTCTGTCAAGCTGAAAATGAATGGCTAAAACTTGAAAGGGGTGAAGGAGAATGTTCATAATTATGCAAATAGAACTTTGCAATGTAAGGAGATGTTACTCTTTAGTGGGATCTGACAGGAGTTTATGTAGCAAAGGTTTGTAGATAAATGATGATGATATACAGCCTTCAGTATTTAAATCTGCACCTCATCCATCTTAACAGGACTTTTTGGATAGAGGACTCTTTTCAGACCTTTGTTTAGAGTTCGGAAGGTTGAACATCTGATTGAGCCAAAGTGTCCCACAGAGCTACAGGTGGGCCAGTTTTCTGTGGCTGACAGCAAAACAAAACCAGCATGGCTATTTCCACATCCAGCTGCTTGTGATGTCTCAGGTCTACTATCTTTGTACAGTCATAGAGCAGGAGTCTGCTTCATCATGAGTCTAATAAGAGGTCTGGAACTCTAGCTTCTTGGCCTGTAATAAAAACAATTAAATTTCATTGTCACAATTTCCTCTTGCTTTGTGGTTAGTGTGTAACTATATGTGCATTCTGTAAATGCAATGTTATCAAGGGACACGTTGATAATTTTATGTACCATGGTCTTGCTTGAAAGCAAGATATCATGTGTCATGATATAGGAAGCCTGGAAGGTTTTGTTTTTTCAATGTCATCACAAAATTAAAAATGATTGTGATCAATAAGGATGAATTTTAAGTTGTTGATATATATGAATGTGTATTATGTCAAAAAGTTCAATGGCCACTAAAAAGGAACAATTCAGTCTTTTGAGGAAGACTAACAGGAATGCTGTATCTAGAGAAGAGTTAGTGAGCTCAGTTTAAAGCTGCCAATATACAAGATCCTCCCAGTGGACTTTATTAAATATTTTCACAGAATTCAAAGTCAGGATTAACACTTCCACTTCTTTTGCAAAAAGAAAGCAGAGAATCAGATTCCTTGTGCTGCTCTGGCAGCTTTGCACTGTATCAGTAGCACAAAGCAATAACAAAGCTTTTGTAACAGGCCTGTTAAACCTGCTTTACAGCTGCTTTGCATCACTAGGCTGGTACAAAGCAGCAGGCATCCCCTGGTGGATCTGGCTGTACATGCTTAGCAGCCTGCTGCTAGTGCTGGTAGCAGCAAGAGGGTTGTGAATGACCCCAGCATGAACTGCATGAGTGATGTTTGGTAATGGCAGGGTTGGACTGCTGGCCTGGAAGCCAGAGAGGTATCAAAAGACAGAGAAAACCTTTTCTAGTGCTAGAGCTAAACTGACTTACAGTGAAACTTCAAGTAATTTTTTCTCTAAATGTTTCTTATGTGAAGTGTTTCTCTGCTTCACAGAGCCCTTTTCTGGAAATCCCTTTGTAACAACATTCTTTTGAGATGGAGCATTTTCCAGCAAAAGGAGAAAGCCTCCATCTCTAGTGCCTCTGCCTCCTTTTCTCTGGCTTCACTAGTTTGAAGTGGCTGACACAGCATCACTGTGGGCATCAGTCCTTATCAAAGTGCTGTTTTGTTCTTCTGTGGCATTTTCCTGACCTGAACTCACAGGCATACCAAACTGTGTGTGACTTGTGGACAAACCTGTGGATTTGACTTGTGACAAGGACAGGCCACCTTGACTGCCTCCCCTGGAGATTTTTTTCTGAAAATATTTGCCTCCTTATATACCTATGGGGACTGTGTTTTTGAATATTTTTGCAGTGCATGCCTCCTCCTTACAGGCAGGGTTGGAGAAAAAATCTTTAAGTTCATGATGCTGAACCCTTTTTATGCATTTTAAAAACTGTGTTGTTAAATTTAACATTGTTAAATACTGAATAATGGCTTCAATGGTTTATCCCTGGGTGCAGGGTGCTGGCAGTTGGAGGCTGTGCCCCAGGCTGGAGGCTGGTAATACCTTTGAAAATCTTTTGCAAGGATATCCTGTCCCAGTAAGTGCATTTGTTTGTTTACAAATGGATGAATTACAATGAATTTAGCATCCAAAAATACTGTTGATCTTCAGCTATTTGCATGCTCAGTAGTGAGGCAGCTAAAAAGTTACTTTGAAAAGAAAGTAAGTGACTAAGCTCTAAGAAATAATCTTTTGGTTGAGCAGTGACTGCTTCAACTAAACTGAACTAAAATGGAGAGAGAAGGCACTGGAAATCTACCTGTGACCTTGTTTCTTGCCCTCTGAAGCTCCCATTTCTCAAAGTGCATAGCATCTTGCTGGCCTCCTCGCTAAGCTGGGACAACCAGGAAATGACAGTGTTTAAAATGGCCTTTTCTCACCTCCAGCTTCTCAAGAAACAACCCTTCTTTTCAAGCAGAGCTATCCACAGCAAATACTGAATGAGCACATTCGTCACAGGGAGCCATTTGTCAGCTCCAGTTGGGATTACTGTATAATGCTCCTCCTGCTGGTGCACAATATGGCTTAGGCTACCCCATACTCCAGTTCCCATAGTGATTGCTGGACTCCTGGTGACTGTTTAGTGTCGTGGTTCACTGGTCAGAGCTTTCAGTGAAACAAACCTTCTTATTTTAAAGGGTCTTTACCAGTGTGGTTTTTAAACTGTCCTGTCATGACCAAGCAATAAGAACAAGGTCTACAAGTACCTGAGTCATAATCTTCTCTGCTGAAAAAGAAAAAAAAATCTATTAAAACAAACTTTAGAACAGAATAAGTAAATTAAGCATCCTACTGTTCCCATTATGTGGCCACATAATGTTCTTCTCTCTAACATGAGAATGATGCTCTCAACCTTTAAGCACTGGCAGTTCTTTTTGTTGCAAATCCACTTAAACAAGAGGAAAAAAATATGGCAAGGAAAAAAAAAAGCCAACACAAAAAACCACATACAAGGATACTCTTAACAGCGTTTTGACAATGGAAACAGAAAAAGTGTTGAATAGATCACGAAGTCACCTGGATACCTTAGACATAGAGACAGAGTGCAAGATAATTAGACATAGTGATGATGGGTAGCACACAGTGTCATAGGTGAAAAATTCTGGTATCTCTTTTGTAACTTCCCTGCAATGGTCTCTCCTGACTATTAGGGTCTTTGTGTGGGTGGATACATGTGTAAAAAAGAAAGAGAACAGAGTGAAGTGAGCGGCCAAATCTCTCACGTTAGAACAAGTTTGCTGACAAGGCACAGAAATGTGTGAAAAGCCCTGCAGCAAACATTCAGTGTGCTCCGTTTTCACCAGAGGACAGCTGGTACACAGATGGGCTGTTACCAGAGGAGTACAAAGCTCCTTTAAGCCATGCATGTTTCCCCCCGTGAGTCAGAGTGTACACATTGTAGCTGTAAGCAAAGTCTTCTCCGGCCATCCCAGCCCAAACAGGTGGGACAAGGCAGATTATGAAGAAAGGATTGGATTGCTGCCTAACAGGCTTTTTGACCTTCTTGGTTAATTATATCAAGTTTTGGAATGCAGTTTAATCTTGAAAAGTTGGTCTGGGCTTATCAGCATTTCAGAAGAGTTTTGTCTTCTGCAGTGCAGTGCTTTCTGGAGCAGGTTGGAATGCAAATGGTTTTGGTTACTATATATTTTTTTCTAAAAATCCAAAGTACAAAATGAATATTTCAGATGAAGGATCCTAGCTGGATAAAGCTGGTACCAGTCTGATTCTTCAAAGATCCTCCCAAAAGAAAATGATTCTGTTTATTTTCGTTGTCCATAAATGTTGCACAGTCTTTGTGTATTGAGATTCTCTGTGGAGACCACGAATCATGAGAGACTGTAATGAGAGGGAGCAGATTTCCACAATCTATTTATGTGCAAAAGATGGATAAGACAAAACAGTTTTCTCTGTCTTAGCTTTTCTTGTAGGGACACAATTACCTGACACACAGCGAAGTTTGTAGGGCAGAGTGTCCTGTTCAGTTCTAACTTCACCTGAAAATGAATGACCTGCCTGGTTTTTCATGCTGTTTTGTTATTGTCTTTGCATATTTGGGGAATTTATCTTTTTTTAATGATTAGATGCAATGGAGAGTGGAAGGATGGATGGTAAGTAGTCAGAAGGGTGCCTCTGAGCAGGGATCATTGACTCAGTGTGGTAACAGGCTTTCACAGCCATATGTTNGGATGGATGGTAAGTAGTCAGAAGCCTCTGAGGAGGGATCATTGACTCAATGATCCCATCCATATGTTGAAAGGCTTTTGAGTTTTACAGGGGATAGTGATGGCCAGTGATGCAATCCATCTGGGTAAAATGGCATGCTCTGTGTTTCTAGTTTTGTTTCATATGTTGCTTTCTACTGGACTCTGTATTCCAAGAAAGATGTATAGACGATCCTGATTCTAAGTATAAAATAGCTGAAGGGTCACTTTCATTTTGTGTATGCAAAAAACCAAATGAATACAAAGGCACCTGCTGTGAGGAACAGCTGATTTTTATCTAATAACCTTGTATTTTTTAACAGTATGTTGCTGAAATATAGGTGATGCCTTAAGTTTTACCTTTCATATTTTTCAGATTCTGTGCTGCCTAGGTGTGTACTTCTGAGCCTCATATTAAGTGTTAGTAAGCTCTCTTCACAGGGTAGGTAGACAAAACAAATCTAATTTTTGTTAGAGAAATTTTTGTTAAATAAATTTTTCCAGCTTGAGACCAAGGGATAACTGTTAGAAGTTTCAGACCCAGAAATGCATAAACAATGGAGGGCTGAGGGGAGAGCACAAGGAGGATGGAACTTCATAACCTGAAGCTATAACTGGACAATTAACCTCATATTCAAATGGACCAAAACTTATAAAAGTGTGAAACCTCGTGACCAGTCATCCAATTTGTCACCATTCTGGGTCCATCTTGGATGTATCCCTGGCCAGGCTCTTGTACTGCCCAAGGTGTATCCTTTAAAGCCTTTAATAAATACCTATTTTATTCTCTTAGCTCTGTCTAGTCTCTGTTCTGGGTCAGCCTTCTCAATGCATCAGTTCAACCCTAAAAAACTGCAACCTTAATATAAAAATAATATTTTTTTCCAAAATGCTGCTGTGGAAAACAGATTATCTGGGATATATTTAACAGATTTACTACCCAAGCCAAAAAAGAAAGAAAATTCAAATTTTGTTTGCTTGTTAATTTTTTTCCAAATATTTATGATTTGTGCAATCAAAAGAGCAGAAAATATTCTCTCTGATCTTAATTCTTTGTTTATAGTGAGTCAAGCACCACCCTGGGGAGTCAAATTGTTTAGATGAAGAATTTGTGTAGAATGCAGATAATTTGTATAATTAAGTCAGTACATCTCTCAATTAATTAAAATATTAATAATCTTATAATTATGTTCCTGTCTTTCTTTTTAAAGCAATGAAGAATTTTTTTCTAATTATTCCTAGCAGCCAAATCATACTGGAGTTGTAATTTCCTTTACAAGTGTCATGAAGTGAGTGAACTGGAGCTGTCTTTGAAGTGATTCATATCAAGTGTTTTGTACTTTAATCAGCATTTCTGGTACCTTTCTCTGTAAGGGACCTCTAAGGTCATAAACCACTTGATGTTTAAACAGCTAAGGATATATTTGCATGTGTTTTTATTACAATTCTGTCTGAAATTATGGTAAATATATTTTCCAGTGTAGGCAGATGTAATATTTCATCCAAACAGAGCACTAGTCATACCTGAAGTAATGTAGTTGTGTATTGTTATTTTGAATAATGTATCTCTAGCACATGTGTGGTTTTTACAGTTTATAGTACAACAGGAGTCTCTTAGCTGATTAGAGCAGCTATGGTGATTGAAACATACAGAAGTGAAAATGGAGCAGCTATTCTTCCTACCTTGTAAAAAATTCAACCAAAATGAAAATCATCCATCAGACTGCAGACTGAGAAGACGTAGCTATATATTACCAAAATCACAGCAAGTTTTTTCCCTGCTTCCTGGAATACATTTGTAAATGAGGTAGTTTATATCTTCATTTTTTGTCCCTAGAATTTTAAAAGAATCTGCAGGTTTTAATTTATAGTTTACCTTCCCTTACTGAAGACAGAAGCCTTTCTCTTACTTTTGTTCTCTGCTACTAAAACTATAGATTCATCTATGGATAAGAACTATCAGAAATATTCCTCTTACTGGCTAATTTAGTCACTTTCTGCCAAAATTCTGCCAGTAAAAAGAGTAGTGTTTAAAGCAACATTAGGGAAAAAAGTGTAAAACTTGAATTATAGTAAGTGTTTGAATGTTCCAAGTGGAATCACTCTTGCCTAATTGTAGATGCCTATATAGAAATGTTTGTTCCTAGTGGTCAGTGGGGAGTAATGAATATTTCTGGGGTATGTTTTAGCTGATCTGGTTTAGATCTCTTCAGGTCTTCCCTTCCAATGAATTTCAATCTGAATATTGTTTGATGCTGAAAAGGAGTCTGACCTACAAGTTTGGAATGAATGAATGCCCAACAGTAACACTGAATACATTTACATTTGGGGGTGGAAGTCCTGTTCTACCTTGAACGTTTTACTACTATTTTGAATTCCCATCCTGTTACATACTCTGTGTTATATTGCACAAAATATGACTTTAATCAAGCCAAGTAGTTGGAATACTTGTCATGTTTTAGGTGAGGCTGAACAGGTAGCTAAAATACCAGGGCTGATTGTCCAGAGTGGAGTACAGCCTTTTAAAAAATACTGCCATTGAAAAGATATTTTCTCAAATAATTTTTTTTCCAGAAATATAGCTATGTTTGTAAAATTGGCATTTAAACATCTGGGAAGCAAAAAGTAAGGCTTTGGTTGTTTATACCCATGGGCCATTAACCTTAGAATCAATAACACTGGTTTCTCACAGGGTCCGCATAACAAACTCAGCCTGTAGACTGCAACATAATAACTGACTTTCAAAGAGTGGTAGATGTGAGCATTTTTTTGTAGAAAATTCCCTTCACTGTGGCTTTGTTTGAGATACTCATATTAGCTTCATTAAGCTTGGCAGACACTGCTGATTGCAACAATTTAATGAGACACCAAGTATTTAATTCTGGTCTAATGTCAAAGCATGTGTGATGAAGTCCACAAAATTAATGGCCATATACAATCTCTGAATCAGTGCAATAGAGAATATGTGTGATAAGCAGAATATTAAAGACTAATGTCAAAGATTTGGTAAGGGAAAATATGGTGAAACCTGACTACATTTTAGATGGGTCTGAAAGTAAAATATTTTATGCATTCTATCTCTCATAAACAACACATTCTTTTAATCTCTCTGCCACATTTCAAAATGAAATGTTCAGGAAAAATGTTATGTAGATGCCTCACTGAATGTTATCAGATTTTGATAACGTTGAATCCTATGGAAACTATTCTTACATTTTTGTAACGTGTCTGGTATGTAAAAGCATTGAGCTGTCTCTTGTCAAGAAGAAATATATTATTCTTAGAGAAGTAATCCTCAAAGTTTTGCTTTCTCAGGAAAATGAGAAAATTTCTGTCCAACTAATTAGAAGGGCTGTTTCATTTTTTATACTTTCCTACTTGTAGTAGACAGAGTTTCCTCAGCAGAAAAAGAGAGGGATGTGCTCAGCAAGTGTAAGAAATGAAGTGCATATGGAATAAAAAGCAGAAAGGCAAAAATCAAGATGTTAAACAATCCATCTAGAGAATGAAGAGACAAAAAATATTTCATAAAATATGAGAAAACAAGTAACAAATATGAGCAAACTGGAAAAGATGTTAAGTGAAAAATTACATGACACAAAAATTTATTGATCAAGATAAAAAAGTCTGAGATGACATGAGAAACAAATTCATAAGTGACTGAGCCACAGGTTTACACCACTAACCAATCAACAGATTTCTTGTTCATATTCTTGAATGTGAAACTGATGTCCAATTTAATCTTAAATTATTCCAAGTTGTTTAATTAATTGAGGTGTTGCTCTGATAATGCTTTGATCATTGAACTTGAATATACAGATTTCCCCAAAATTGTAATTTACTTGATTGAATTGCTGATAATACCAGAAAAAATAGGCTTGATGAAGGCAGGTTGGCTTTGCCCAAGAGCTTTGTGGCTAGAGCACTCAGGAGAGTCCAGGTCTGTCCCCTCTTGCATCCAGGGTGGCCTTGACTCACAAATCTCCCTGCAGACAGGTCTACACTGACCAGGCTATAGATGACAGAGACATAGGGTCACTTTCTTGTGTCGAAACTATGCTGCTGGCAAAAAGGAATCAAGCTAAATATTTTGTACAAGTTGATTAAACAGCTCCAGGAAATGTTGCCAGGTGTTGGAAAGTCAGTGTTTACTCTTAAATGTCCTAAATGGTCAACTGTGTGCCTTTGACCTCCTGTTTTCCTGAACAGTTCTCCTACTTAATTTGGAAGCAAGTGCAGACCAAGAGCCTTTTCCTGCTGTCAGTTTGCATGTGGTCATCTCATTTTGGAAGTTAGGAAAGTTTAGAGGAGCAGATGTGTTGTTCTGTGCCACATGAACTCAGGGCTGGGCAATGGCCATGAACACATCTAGTTTGGGTACATACTTAAAGAAAGATGGTGTGCATGAGAAGAAGCATGGTTCACTCCTGGGGCTCACTGTTAGGATTGTCCTGGACTCTTGCCACTCTGAGTAGTTCCTACATTTTACATTAAATGGTTGGCTGTTAAACTGTAGCAGTAGAAGCTATGACCACTCACACAGGTGTGCTAGTCCATGTTAAATGCCATAAACTCTAGGTTACAAAGTCAGATGTTTGTCATTGCCATTGCTTCTTCTGTCTCTGATTCTGTGAAGTTTCAGTTCATCCACAATAGGGTCTATGTCCCCATTCATAAACACTTAGAATTGGCAGTTTGAGTGTTTTCCTGGTAATTAGTAATTGCTTTATCTCTAGGCAGAGAAGCTTATTGACTGCTTGCTCCCCCACTGTCAAGATGAGCACAGGAGCAGGCAGGAGTTTATATGAAAGCAACAAATGGCGGATCCTTCTCTGAGGCATTTTAAAGGAAGGCAGAGGACACTCCACTTGGTGGAGGAGGTGCACTAAACATACTGCTAGATCACTTATCAAATGGACTTACATAGGGAGATGTCATCTGAACCAAACCAGGTGTAGATAATGAAGTTATCTGCTGCTCAGCTCCACAGGCTTGCTGGTCTGCACAAAGTTGCGGGTTCAGGTTCATGGCTCGGTGTCTGTCAGTTGAATGTGGAGTTGTGGTCTGTTTGGGCACAGACACCTCTTCAGGCATATCTCTTAGGTTCTCTGTTCCTAATTTCCCCAACCCACTCCTGCCAAAGAAAGGGAACACATGTACCTTCTATGTTCAGGATGGTATGTGTGTCTGGCATGGTGTCTGGCTTGTGCGTGACACAGCCTGCAGTGTCTAATCTTGTGGCTGTGTATGGCAATTCTGTAAGCCATGAAGCTAGCCAGGATTTGGAACTTAGGGTTCTTAGAAGGTAAGGTGGCTATATCTACATCTGTATCTAATAACCAACAAAGTATATTTGATTTTAAAACATTTGTTTAAGCCCTTGCAAATGGAAATTGTTGCCTGACTCTTTGTAGGATTTTATCTTTCAAAATCTTGGCTGGAGTCCCAAATACATGTGAAAGAACAAGCTGAGCCTTTTAAACATGGCAATCAGCCATCACCAGTTGCTGAGAACCCATGTGGCAAAAGCAGTGCCAAGTCCTGAGCTGTGAAACAGGTCAGCTCAGTAGCAGCCATCACCTGCAGCTGCTTGTTGACTTGTTGAATCTAATGTGATAATGAGAAACGCATTGGTCTGGACATTAAATACTTGTGACTTGCCAAGAGAGAGGATGTTTAAGAAGTTTAGGGATCAGAAAACAGAGATGGGAGAAGGAAGATTGTGTTCTTTGTCCTCACGGCAAACTTCATTGAAATGTACGGAAAGGGCAAGGTAATGGTTGGGTAACAGATGAAAATGAGTCTGTTGGGTATTACTAAGCTGAACAGGCTAAGAAAATTAATATTTTCATTTGAAAGAGAAATGTGGCTTCTAAAGAATGTTGAAAAGTATCACTCTGGCATGCAGGCCAAGTTGTACTGCTGAAACAGAAGTTTTTGTAATCCAGCTGTAGCACTCACCCCTCAGGAATATGTGAAGTGAAGGGATTGCATCTATTTAAGACCTTTTGATTTAAACTACCATCCAGTCAGCTAAGATGAAATGCCGGAAGGACATTGATGCAAATTTACGTTTTTATTTACCAACAGAACATTTTTTTCTGAATGTTGAATTTCAAAGTCACGCTGCTGTGACGTTAGATTTTCTTATTGAATGAATAAAATAATTTAAGTAAATTTTCTCACTGAAGGGTGATAACAACAAAACCGAAACTTTTGGGAAGAAAGCTCTCATTGGTTAGAGAATAATTGAAGTGTAGCATCAAGTCTTCATATATAAAAACATGTATTAACACTTTCTATCTACTTTAAAAGGAGCTGGAAACTATAGTAATTTTCCAGGTTTCATTTTTAATGTTATTAAAGTCAAGCAAAACCAGCTGGTACTGCATTATTTCTCCTTTTCAGGATGGTGAAAATCTTTGAAAATGTTTGTTGTGAGATTTCCAAAGATCATGCCACAAAGAGCAAGAAATCTTATAAGATTTAGTAAAGAGGTTTTGAACAGAGATATCATAGACTCAATTCACTCTTAACCACAGAAAATTGCATACATGAGTAGAATTAACACAGTCTTATCTCTGAACACACTCCAATGTGGCTGAAAACTACTTCTGATAACATTTCTAACAGGAAGATTTCTGGCATTGACATTCTAAAACTTTTCATAATACTTTCTCACTAGACACCCACATACACCTCCTTTTAGTCTCTTTATTGTGCACCTAATAGCTTTATTTTTCAGATTTTCTATTTCTTTGTCCAAAAGCCACAGCTGTAGCTTGTTAACAACATCTTGGAAAGACATGGTTGCTAAACACTACTTAGTCTGTCTAGTCTATCCTCATAGTATTGAATTAATTGCTTTGAGTTTATATTAAGTAATTAGGCAAGAATTCAAATGATTTAAATTTTTGTGCATTTAATGGATGTTCTATGAATTCAAAAATCTATTACAGATACTGCATTTACTGTAAATACTAGAGTTTAGTGTAGCTGGATTATTAGTACCAACCACATAATTTTTACTATGTATTTTCTGAAGGTGTTCATGATATGTTGTTAGCTTGCAAGCAGAATAGGAATTGTAGCAGTTTCAGCTACAGCCCTTTAAAATCTCTTGGTCTCAGGATGTTGCTAACATGCTGCAATTCTATCTGTGGAAATAAAAAAGCAGGTTTGATATTTGGTATGAGGGAGAATCCAAAGCTAACAGGTAATTTATTGGCTTCTGTTCACATAGGTTCATACTCTGGCATTTCTAAATCACTTGGGATTTATACAAATCTCCACATGCAAGCTAAAATTCCATTGGATCCATAAAGTTGTTTTTAAAGTATGTTTTCAAGTCCTTGAATCTTTTGATCTGCATTCGTGTGAAACTTGAGCCAACTTTGACATGTGGCTTCCAAACCCTTGGGTGAACATGAGCTTACATTTTGGAACCTGCTAGCAGAGCTGCAGCACTATGAACACTTGCTTGGGACTCACAACAGGTAAAGTTAAGCATGGCATGAGGCCAGGGAACACTGCAGTTGATTTCATCAACAAATTCTTCTGAGCTTAAATTGAAAAAAAAAAATTACTGTTTAGGGGAGAGTGCTAAAACATTGGATTAAATGGGCTGTCTCAAAAATAAACAAACTTCTCAATTGTCTGCAACAGGAGTTGAAGAGTCAGTGTTTGATCTACTCCACTTTGGGACTGGAGAGATCTTTTGTCCATATGCACTGATTGCTACCAGTAGACAAGAAAAAAATTACATCACAGGAAAATATAAAGGAGATTTAAAGAAAGTGTGAAGGAAAGAAGTTTCTTAACTGTACTGTAGCTATTCCATCTATCTCCAAGCCCTATTAATTCACCCTAAATCAAGCACTAAACATATGGTATGTGCAGATGGTTCATGCAGCTGCTCAGTCCTAGAATCCAGGTGGGTGTTTCTCTGCAGTTTTATCATATTTTCTTTCAAAATTGTGTTCCAGTTTTTAATGAGGAAGTTTATGAGAATGCAGCAATAAAAAAATGATAAAAAATGTTAAGAATGTTGGGAATAGACAGTATCCTCATTTGTACTAGCTTGCATTATACCCTGGTGTCAGGCCATGAACCTGGAATGGGGACCCTCAGGGCATTTTTCTCAATGATTTTTTCAGCATTTGCTTAATATATACCCTGTACATGGGTACTGAGATTTCTGTACCAGATCACCACCACAAAAGAAACAAATCTAGATTTATTTCTCCAGAGAAGATAGCAGTGAGCAAGGACTCACAATAGAGCAGGTAGCCACTGGAATCAGATATTGGAATCAGACAAAAGTTATTTAGAGAGTTTATGAATGCCAAGTGTTCATACCAAGACTATGTGATGATTTGGGGTATTGTTTTTTCTTTTTTCCCTTTGTAGGGCAACAGACTGAATCAAATGTGTCCTAAGAAACACAGGATCGCATTGGATTGTCTCATTGTCAATTCTGCTCTCTGCTCAGCCAGTAAATTACTCAATAGAAATTGTTGATGTTAGGAGAATTTAGCACTGATACTTCCTGCATCAACACCCTAACTTGTTTCTGGCCTTCTCTGCAGGGCTCTCTTTCACATTCAGAAATCTATCAGAAGGATATCTGCAATTGTTGTCTCTCTAGATCCTTGTCTCTTTCTCATTACACTGGTATTGTCTATTTTATTACCATTCCTTGGGTTGTGTGAAAGAGTCACTGGTGCTGTGCTGTCTGAAGGATCAATCTCACAGAGCTGGAACCAGGGTTCTCTGCTTCCAGTGCATTGCAGCAGACCTCTCTGGAGGGATTGAACATCCCAGTTCACTGAGACACTGTGGTTTTAGAGAGAAACAGAAACATAGTTAGATTAAATATAATTTCTGATATTTTCATTATTGAAATAAAGTTGCAGGTTTTACAGACTGTGAGAGCATGTTTTGTTCTTAAGATTAAAGAATTGAAGTCCAAAAATTGCAGTCCTCAGGATCTCACCAATCAGCTGCCCAATTCTAGAGCTGTCTGAATAACATGCGCAAAGTCACTAGTAAAAACATGTAATACAACTAGTTAGACAACCATTTTCACCCTGCTCTCTGGACTTAAAAATCTTGAGCAAAGGAAAGTTTATTCCAGAAACCTGTTCCAGAAATCCAGCTCAAAAAATGATGAACCAAGCAGAGTTGATCTAATTATTAGGTGAAATAAAAGGGATCATTCTGTTTCTCCCTCTATCATCTACTCTGTGTGCACCCTCCAGACTGTACCTTGCACCACTTCTGGAGTTTGCCAAAGCACTGATTCATTTACCAGAATTTGGCAGATAATTAACCGAGCAATAAAATGAGTATTTTCCTGATTTCAGCTGATCACTGGGGAACCGTGTAATTGTCAGAATTAGAAGAAAGGAGAGGATTGGGAGGAGGGTTAGGACCATCATTCACAGGAGCTGTTGCCAAGTAAATCTGAAGTTGGTTTAGCTACCTCACTAAATCTCATTTTACAGAGGTGATGCCTCATGGACGAGTGGGATGAGGACCTGTGTTGCAGTACAGTGTTTCTCTGTTAGCTAACTTGGATTACTTCTTACTTTGTTCTTAAAGATTTAATTGAGGTGCTTTTCTTCCTCAACTCATCAGTTGTATATAGACCAGTGAATTTTAGCATCTAAGTCACTGCTAGGCAATATGCTGCTCAATTTTGCTGTTCAGCTCTGCACCTACCTTTGCTGTGCGGGTTGACATTGGAATGATCTTTGGTCTTTTCTGAGGCAAAATTCAATTCATGCTTTTCCTGTAGAAAAAGGACAGACAAAACAGAGAGGAGATTGCTTGGTATAAATAAATAAATTAGCTGAAAGCAATGAAGTTATCCACCAGCTGATGATCTTGTCTGTTTTATTTCATTTTTGGCTCAAACCATTCTGATTGGGGTTTTATTTACCTGTGTTTAAACAGGCTTATCTCCACTGCAATCTTAAACATTTTTTGTATTGAGAACCACAGGAGGACCTCTAGATCAGGGCTTTTTAAAATTTAATATAAGCCCTTTCAGATGAAATTGCTTCAAGATATGGTTCCTTTCTGCTCTTCAGTAAAATTTCATTAAGTGGCTCAATCTAAAATATTGGATGGATTTATCTCAGAGTAAATGTTTTTATTATCCCCACCAAAACAAAACACTTCACTCAAAAATGATGGAAAGATTGCTTTCTACTGATATGACTACAGTGCAATAATGAGGTGAATCCTAGAATTTTTTCATCTTCTTTGTACAGATTTGAAAAGAAAAACCCAAAAGTATTAGTTCAGAGGATCACAAATATGCCCATGTGATAGTGCTTTAAGTGTATGTTGATGAAGACCTTTGCATACTGAATTTCAGGTCAAAATACCTCAAAACATACCAATACTGAACACGAAATAAAAGCTTTAATCTCAAAAATAAGTTCAATTCTTTTTGAACTTTTGCAAGAACTTGGCTGGCTTCTCCTCATTATATTTGCCTTTCTATATATCTGCCTTTGGACTATTTCCAAACAACTGGAAGTATAAAATACAATACCATCTCTCCTGAGGTTTTCAGCCCAAGTTTTCTCACTTCAGAGTATAACAGGGCTCTGACTTGATTTTTAAGATGAATAATAGTTTAGATGAGAAAAAAATGTTCTTGTGTGCCTATAGAAACCAAATTTTAGCTTAGTTTAGGACACTAAACGGGTTTATTCATCCAGAGTATGGACAGAATATAAAGTGGTGATTGTACAAAAGCTTCAGGAATCAGTGATTCTAGGCACACCAGTGGATTTAGACTAGGTTTTTAATCTCTCAACTCTGATTTAACAGCAGAGTACAAAGAAACAATTATATATTAATTTTTAATTTTCTGTATGCTATTTAGTCGCATTTTTATATGTTAATGGTGGTTTCAAAGCACTAAGCAAAGCTGCAGATCTTTTGGATTTACTCCCCAGAAATCAGTTATTGAGCTGGGGTGGCAAAGAATGGCTCAGCATTTTGGTTTTTTTATGGTCAGTGAATGGAACCTGATGAAACTTTGCAAATAGGAGTGCATGGCAAGAGGGTGCAGAGGGACAAGTCAGGATTAGTGCCAAAGCTTGGATGCTGCCATATGCTTACATAAAAGCAACACTTCCAAGTACTGCTGCTGGGTACAAAGGAATTTCTAATCCCACCTGAAGTTCATCCAGAACCTTGCAGTAGAATAACAAAGTAACCTTCTAGTAAAATTGTTAATCACTTTTGGGACAACAAAATGTAAACAAAAAAATGATCTTAAAAATTATGATTGAAGCCTGTAGCATTTTAATGACTTGGCAGCTATCAGTGTATTGCTTTGCAAACAAACAGAAACCAATACCCATTTGTCTCTTGGGCAGGGAAGTAATTGTGTAATGACTCAGATTAAGTCCTTTGCTTTTAATACAAATCTCAAGACTGCATAATCAGGTATACTTAGAATAATAGAATTTAAGTTGGAAAAGGCTTCTTCAATAAACCAGGACTGCCAAGTCCATCTCTAAACCATGTCCCTCAGTGCAAGGGTGGTGACTCGACCACTTCCTCGGCAGCCTGTTTCAATGCTTGACAGCCCTTTCCATGAGGAAATTTTTCCTAATATCAAATATAACTCAAGCTGCAGTGCAGCTGGCAGTGGAGCAATTTTTTGAGTCACTCTTCTGTAGAGTTAGTGAGCAGGCAGGATATCCTCCAGGCAGAAAACCATTATGTTTTCTACCTCACTAGCTACTTCAGACCCTCTGATGTCTGAAAAAGTATTAAGAAGGAAGTAGAGACTTATTAAACAGGAAACACATTGGAGTGAAGAGTAATATTGCTGAATTCCCTACTTCTGCCATGAGAGAGACATTAATTGAATGGTTCTATAAAATTTGAGGTTGCCTTCCATAAAGTACACATAAGCAGATAAAATTACTTTTAGGCTATCATGCACATCTGTTGATTTCTCCAGTGGAGTTAATTTTAGATCCTGTAACTGGAGGAAGAGACAAAGAATTCCAGCTGAATGCAGAAGGAAGATGCCTGGCATCAAATGCCAAATTCCTCATCCTGGCTTTAATCAGACATGCCTTGCTCCAAGGAAGGAATTGAAGCACCATAGGTTTCTAAAAGCATAGGGAGTGATACTAGGGAAAGAGGGAAGTGAAAACCCAGAAAAGCTGGGTGAGTTTTTGTACTTAAAGTGAAGAAAATAATTCTCTGGAGATATGTCCTTTGGCAAATTTGTATGGCATTGAATAGGAATGAGCCAACAGTACTTTCCAGAAACATAATAGAGACCTTCAGGAATTACACAAAATATTCACTGAATGTTTCTCTCTTGTACCATCTTTCAAGCCTTTCATAAAATTCCTTAGTGACAGCATCAGACCAAGACCTATCAAGTTAATGGGGTTAAGGTGAGCTTATTTCTCATCCTCTGTGAAGAAATATCTGTTATGATGTCTGGCCTCTTTGATTCCTTAGCTCAGCAAGCCATAACACACCTGAAGACAGCTCTTAGCAGGAATTCAGAGCAGATCTTAGACCTGTGCTGCAGTTTCTTAGTGAGACTTTTTGACCTTTTTACTCTACCAGTTACCTGATTTTTGAACTCATAAATTTTAACAAAATTATAATGAAATGTGTGGACTACAAAGATGCATGTATGTATGCACATGTAGTCATAATATGCAGTATACACAGAGTTTATATTCTTCCCCCAATATTCTAGAGAATGTCCCTGTAAAGGATAGCTATTTCAAATTTGTGCTCATGGTGGGATTCAGAAGGCAACAAAACCAATGGAGGATGTACTGCATACAATATTTAGGCTCTGCTGTGTGGAAATACTAAATATAACATGAGTAATTAGTTATTATTAAACTCCTGTCCTGTCTAATGGTCAGGTTTGGAATAGAAAAATACATGGCAGGAAACTGCTGCTCTTGGGAGGGAAAAACTGCAATAGAGCAGCAGACAGCCTTCATTTTTCAGAATGCTTTAGAGAGCAATGTTAAAACAATGTTTGGAATAAGTGACTTTTGAAAAATTGCTTTTAAAGTTATGGCATAAATATTTTTAATGCGTGAAATAAAATGGAAGTCTGTGACCTGTTTCCTGAAGTGGCTAAGATGTAATTTACACTTAGGAAATGCAAGTTATATGCAGAATTGAAGGATTTTTGATTTGCATCTTTAAGTGTGCAAAATTTCTTAGGGAGACACTTTCATCCTTTGGGAGGTAGGAGTGTAGCCACTGTCATATGAGCATAGTTGCATCTCTGGGTGAGAGTTGTAGGAGTTGCTCATGTAAGTTTGGTGATATAAAAGGGAATAAAGTTTTAATGTAGGCATGAGAACCAATTTTCACCCTAC
The DNA here is from genome assembly GCA_013398995.1 of Alaudala cheleensis. NCBI lineage: Eukaryota > Metazoa > Chordata > Aves > Passeriformes > Alaudidae > Alaudala > Alaudala cheleensis. The sequence continues at coordinate 183,636 of VWYE01021404.1, read as the reverse complement.
TTTAAACAGATGTATTGAAACACAGTCAAAAAGTTGAACTGTGACACCTTATTTTGGAAAAGTAATTTAACTCTTATAGGAGCTGAATTATCTCCATGTTCCATGATGTCCAGATGTGCTAGATCTCTAACAGAGCCACTGCAGGTAAGTGCCTTAATCAACATGGATTATGCCCAGGCATCACAGTAAGGTCCAGCCCTAGCATTTCTGTGTAGGTTTGCTAACAGTTTGGCTGACATTCCTAGTTCCTGCTTATTATGGACCACCTTCCCAGAATACTGAGAAACACAGATATTGGATAAATATTTGACACAGAAGGTAAATGGCACAGTGTCCCCTTAGAGTATGCAAAAATTTGACTTCTATTACACTCATCTTGCTTCAACTGACACCAGCTATCTGTTCCTTGAATCCCCAGTGATTCTTTTCTTTCATGTTAGACTTCCAAGAATTGCTTCAAAAGCTGAATTTTTAGAAATTGACTTGTGTTAAAAGGAAATCTAGACTTTAGACATTTGCTGTGTTGTCAGTGATTATGCACTGTGGAACTCAAAGTCCATCTCTGCCTGTCTCAGCTGCTTGTACACACAGCAGTTGTAGATGTGGCATTATGTGAGACAAATCCTGTGTATTTCAAGCTGAGGAAGCATTTTGTTTCATTTTATTTAAGTTGGTGATCTCATAAAGCCTTTCCACTTGATGAAATGCCTGAAAAATTAATAGTATTTTATTTTTTATATAGCTATTGTTTAATAAAGTCAGTTTAATCAGGAATCATATCCACATGAAGCAGGTAAACCAGAAAGGTAAAGAAGGACAATACATTATTCTGTTAAACTATGCTGTCATCATGTCAATCAATATCCCTAAGCTGGTATGTTCCAATGGCCTGATTCTATGAGACTGGAAATCTATCCTTCAAATCTTATTTTTAGCAGTACATATGAATTTATTTTTTGAAATTGATTTTATATTTACTTCATTGCTTGACAGGTGATGGAGATTTCTGGACATGGGCAGTAATATTCTGCGCTTGCACCTCTGCTTTATGTATTTCAAGATAATAAAATCTGCTGCAAAATTACTCTATCCAGACCTAAATGTTTTACATGGAATTCAACTTAGTGAAGTTATGAACTTTTCTAGATGTGCCATGCTAATGGAATAGAAAGCATACTCCTGAGGTAGAATGAACTTTGGTGACAGGTGTGTTTGCAGTGATTTACAGATACCTTTAGAGTGGCATAAAAAGTCTTTATTTTCCTGTTATAATTAGATGACTGTGTGTCCCAGTTTTTTTGATTGCTGCTGGGATTTTGTTATTAAGAATGAAAACAAGCATGTGCCCTGTAGGACCTTATTAACCACAATCCCAGATGACATGTTGGTGGGAAAGCAGCATGTCCTCAGATTTACTGGACCTGCCAGTTCCCACTTGGTGCCTCTTGATGTCAGATGGAGGAGAGCAGAAGCACCAAGATGGTGTTTGAAGCCACCCTTTATCTGCCTTGGAAAGCTGGTGTCACATTACTTGGGGGATATAATTCCATTTTCCCAAAAGGCTGGGACTTAAAACATTCTGTCAAATGGAGCTGGAATTGCCCAGCATTTCAAAAGCTGTGGGTGGAAGATGAAACAGGTGAGGTCTGACAGACGGGCAGAGTGACTGACCAGTGAGCACACACAGACTCTGCACTCCCTTTTCACCTGAAAGCAGCATGAGTGTCTTCCCTCACCCCCTGGTGGATGAAGGAAGAGGCACTTGGCAGTGTGGTACCTCCTGCCTCCTCCAGCAGTTGACACAAAGTGCTTTTAGCCCTGAGGGAAGATGGGTATTAATGGTAAGCTTTACAAGGACATAACAAGATCTGGCACAATTTTTTTTCACCCTTGTGGTTTTCCTGAAAATTAATTACTGGCACTGTAAATGCCCTTTTTATTCTTGTTTTTCTTCTGCTTGTCTCCGGATCTTGACTAACAAACCCTTGGCTTCTCAGCAAAAGTCTTCTCAAACCTCTCAGAGATGGATTCTCACACTTTTTCTTGTCTCTGGAGTGTCTGCTCAGCATCCATAAAAAAATTATTACAGTAAAGTAAATTGGGTTACTATAGATTTACATGGTGTAGAAAATACAGTTATCTTTTTTTCCCCCAGGTTTCACTTTTGTATAATCTGGTGGGGAATGATGAACCTTAGTCACTGATCCAGAGCTCATTCATTCTGTCTCTGGCCTTGTTTGTGTTAGTTTTTTCGTAAAAGAAATATTAATTTGCTGTCAAAACAGAGTCAAGTCAGTGAAAAGTGGGAACGAGAGGTGAAAAAAGTCAGAATCAGTAAAAAAAAAACCACTTTAAGTGACACTGAAGTCACTTGTAAAAGCTTCTGTGCTTGCCAAGGTATCTCTGTAAGTGGCTGTTATCCCCTAGCTCCTGGTAGTTGGATAGCTTGTAGAAAGAAGCTGTTTGGGATTGTAATGAGAATATGTTTGTACAGGGTATTTTGGTGTTTTTTCTCCTTTTGTATTAGTCGACTTTATTGGTCCCTATTCTATGCCCAAGAATCTGAGGTTTTTTCCTGAACTCCTGAGTCTGTGATTATAGATTATCCTCACTTTCTGCAGAATCTGAAGGGAACTGAAGGGCTCTCCAGGCCAGCAGCTATGCCATGTGTTTATATCCTGTATTTCCTTTTTCCTTCACCTGAGAGCAGTGAAGAAATCATCCAACATGGCTGCATGTTTTGTGCTGCAGGCAATAGCATGTCTCTAAAAGGTTCTGCAAGCACAAGAGTAAATATGACAGCTTCTGGGCATGTTCCAAGACTGAAAAAAACCCCCCTTCTGCATCTCCTCAATCTCCTTCTGTTTGTAGACATGAACACTGTCAACAGCATTTGCTTCACTCAGGGGAGCATATGCATCGCAATATGGCCTTTAATTACTCAGTTGTAAACTATTCCTCAAGTAATATGGAATTGTATCCATATTGCTCTGTAACCTCATCACTGCTGCTCTGCATGGGCCCCTTGTGTGAGAAGTACGTGGAACTGCACAGTAATATGTTATAAAATATTTACACGTTTTAATGCTGTCTGTAGACAATGTTAATTTTTAGTTTCAGAAAAGCTCCCTCTTGTGAGGCTGCTGTTTGCTGTGTACCCACACACTCAGCACAGCTTTGGTGAGTGTGCTGGCCTTGGAAGACAGATCCTCACTGACCTCTCAAGCTTCAGCTGGTACTGTGTGACCTGAGAAAGGTTCTGGGGAGAAGTAATGAATATGAATATGATTTTCAATTGTGATGAATATACACATCACTGTGGGTTCATGCTGAAAAACTGCAAACCTTTGCTTGACTTCTTCTGGAATTCCTAAGGATCGAAGTTTCTATTAGTCTGTTGATATTGCTGAAACACAGGCCTTAATTCTTCCACCTAGACATGCTTGCACAGATGTACTTAAATGGAATTCTGCAGGGCTTAAATCTCACACTGAAATAGGCTGTGGGTTTTTTTCTTTCTTTTTCTTCTTCTATTTTTTTTTTCTTTTTTAATGCCTGCTCTGTAAGTCAAGAATGGACACATTTAAATTTTTCAGAATCAAATGCATGATCTAACGTCTCATGCAGAGTGTCAAGACATTGCAGAGTAATTTTAGGGATGAAAATGGATATTGGTAAAAGGAAATGCTAATGTATCCAAAACTCTGCAGTCCCAAAGGATGCCAGTGTAATGTAATTTGCCAGAGATTAAAGCAAGAGGGGGAAGGGTCTCTACTGCCTGTCATAATGCACTAACAACAAACACAGCACATTTTAAAATGATTAATGGTGAGAGGATAAAAAAACCTATTAATTTTAACAGATGTTAATAAACAGTATTTAATAGGAAGAAGGCTGTACAAGATGTCTGATATTTATTTATGTCCAGTCAGGGGTACAAAAAGAGAAGAGTATAAATTATTCCTGACATCTCGATTCTCAACAGAATTCTGTTGCATGTAGAAAGGCAATGCAATATCTTTAGTTTATTATAAGCTATGTGACCTGTGTGTGTGGTTATGAAATGAAGTGTTGAAAAATGCTTTCCTCTAAGCAGAAACAGCGCTGTCAGTCAGGAAATGTGGAATTGCTGTGCTTCAGCTAGCACTAACTCTTGGGCTCTGTTCTGTCATTTTGAGGTGTTGGCTGTAATGTACAAAATGCAAGTTTAAAGAGAGATGCTTTTTGTCAAACCTGGGAGTAGGGCACTGGAAATAGAGTCCATGGCTGAGGATAAAGCAAAGGGTAAGAAAAGCAGGTAGGGAGTGGCTATGACACTCTTTTTCCTTCAGAACCATTTTGCTGCTATGGAAAAGGAGTGGTGTCCCAAGAAAGAAACCAGTCAAGTATAAAAGCTAAAAATATCAGAACTCTATTATACATGAACACAAGAAGAAATGCTGCAAATCAATTGTTGTGTGTAAAAGGAGGAGAAACCAAATCCACAATAGTGTAAGTCTGTGCAGCCCTGTGTGAATCAATGAATAAAAACTGAGGGAACAAATTAAGGGAGGAAGGTGCCTGGCTGGGCAGCATCCACTCAGAATTATGGGGCAGGGAGGATGCTGTATGCACTGAGGGTGTGGGTGTGGAAAGAAGGGACAGAACCAAAGAAAAGCAGTTAACATGATGAAATTCCTTCTTTCTCCTGCCCTATGTGTACAAGACACTTGCTGCTAGATCTTAGCAGCAGACCTGGATATAGAGCCATGGGCTGGAGTCCAGCCTTTTAACTGCACAGAGCCAGGTACTGCTCTCTGGGAATCTGGTATTGAATAGGTAATTTTCAGATGCTTCATTCTTGCCACCCTCCATGGTTGCTTTAGAAGGAAACTTTGATTTTCTTAGCTCAAGTACCTCTTGTCAATTAACTTCTTTATGGTTTGAATGTACTTGCAATAAATCTCCCACTTACAATAAATATGCAATCCTTGTCCAACAACTGGCATACTTTGTGTGAGGGCATGACACATATTCATGGAATGAAGAGAATAGCACATTCCACTGCATTATTAACCCCTGCACTTGCTGTGAGAAGTAATATATATATATATATTAAGTAGCCAAAGCAGGAAGAGACTGAGATGGAGACCAAGGGAGTACTGGGCAGGTTTCTGGGAAAAAGCACCTAAGGAGGAAGATGTTCTATATTATGTCCCACTCTTTAGATTATAAAACACTTCCTAAAGCAGACAGAGCCCCAAGATGTCATTATTTTCTGTCTCAAAAATTAAGTCTAATTTCCACTACAATTTCACCACCACAACTTTTATAAGTTTCTCTCAAACTTTTGCTACTCTTTTCTCCCCAGAACTATGGACTTTTGTCCATTAACCTTTTTCAGAGCACCTTATCTCTTCCTCATCCTTCCTGGTTCTTCATGGTGCCCCTATTGCCCCTGAACATCTTCCTACCAAAGCGGTTTTTTTCCTTTTTTTTCTCACAGACTTCTCACTTCAGGCCCTCTATCACTGCTACTGTGATAGCTGGCATCTCCTGCTGCCACACCTCTACCTGGTTTTTTGGGGAAAGTACTCAAAATCCCCCTCTTCTTCCAACCCAGAGGCAGACAGCAATTGTGAAAACAAAAAATATCCTGTAGTAGAGACCTCAGGGATATATCTAGGGAAGAGTAGACATACTGTCATCTCAGTTGCAACTGTGAAGCGCTCAGATCTTGCCAAAGTGCACTGAAGCCTGATAGCAGAACAGTTCTTGGAGACAGGAAGATGATCACAGGAAGGTAACTGATGCAAGGACCACCTTCTTACCTACTTCTCTCACTGTTAGCAGGTAAGCTTGTTAGAGTGAATCATAATCCTGTTAAAAATGTAACAATCTTAGGCTTGCTTATTTTTAATTTGTCAGGAATGAAAAATCTCGAAGATTGGTCCAGCACCCATTCAAAGGAACAGCTCATAAGAGTTCAGTTGGTTTGCTGTTGCAGTCTTACAATGTTCATTCAAATTCCAAAAGAATCCTTTTTCTAAAATTTCTTCTTGTCTTTTCCTCTGTGACAGGGCCAGGCCTGGGAGCATGTAGAATGCAGTCTGTCTATTAAATGACCCAATTTACCTCAGCTGCCCAAAGTAGATTGAAGACCAACTCCTATAGATGTAAAAAAAAGGATCAGTATTCAGGTTTAGGTTTTATTTCCAGTGGATTAGGTCTTCAGTCCCTGGTATTGTCTCAGGCACCTCAGCTTAAGGTCCCAGCACTAGTAGGGCCCAGAGATTATGACTGTGTTTTTTTCAAATCCAAGAGCAGCCTGGGACTCTGTTACACACACTTCCCAAAACCTTTTTTTGTCATGCAGATTTTGAAGTCTCTATGGAAGCTCCTTGTTACCCTGCTCCTGAGCAAAGCTCCAAGCTGAGCTCTGAGACAAGGCATATGTCACTCATTAGTCATGAGCTACATTTGCAAAGCAGAGGAGTCTAAAATTCTCTTGGAATAATAGCTTGGAACAGGCAACCACTACTAGCCTGGGGTCAGAGAGAAATTTCCTCTCAAGGGTATGTCATTCTATGTTTGTCTTGTATTTTCCTCCAGAGCATGTGGTGGAGCACTGTTAGAGCAGGATATCAGATCAGACAGCCCAGGGCAATGTGTGCTTCTTTGTTCTCCTTCTTTCTGCCTCTGAGGCAGCTGGAGGTGGAGTACCTGTTTTCCAGTCTCAGAGAGTCCAGAATATGTCTGTAGCACATAGAGTATTGCTTTTCACTGTAGGGTTCTTTATTTCTGTTGCACGCTGGTCTTGAATTCTTTAGTGAAAAGTGCCGTAAGAGTTTGTAGTGCAAAGTGGCCACCTAAACAGAGACTTTAAAGCTGTGTGACATTGTGCTTCTCAATGCTTGTGCATTGCAATGTGCAGGGAAGAGTGATCACACACACAGAAACAGTTGAGACAGAACATGTGAGGAAGGGGGAATACTGTTTTCATAGGGAGAAGCCAGATATCATGGTCTCTCAGGTGGAAAGGGGAAGGGTGGGCAGCAAGAGTGGACTGTGCTTCTGCAAAAAGTTTAACATTCAGGCTTTCATGTTCACCTCTGTCTGAATATGTGTATGGTCTTCCAGCCAAACACATGAACTTCTCAGCTGCCAGAACTTGTGTGGCCGCCTGCAGAGAGGCCAGTGCTGGGGTGCTGATGCCATGTCACTGGGGTCCTGTACAGAACAAGGCCATCAGATCTGAGGCCACACACAGATTTTGTCCAGAATTCCCTCCAGAGTACAAAACTGCATTACTGAGCCTTAATTCTATTTTCACTTATCATCTCCAGCTGTTTCAGCCCGCAGTACTAGTTCTTTTATTAGTAACAGCTGTACCAAATTTCAGAGGCAATGCTCTTGTTAATTTTGCCTGAAGCAGATTCTGAATGTCTCAAAATATCCCTAATCTAATTGTGCGCTTAATATTCAACAGCAAAATTGAAAACCAGAATCATACCCTAATATAGAGAAAGAAGAATATATTATTAAATGAGTAGGCTACTTCTAGCTTTTATCTTTCTGCTACTCTATTTGTTTTGGGGTTTATGAACATAATAAATTTCAGGGACTAAGTGGAGTCTATTCAGTCTATTAAGGCTCATTTTCATTTAATACTCTAATCCCCTCAGGATACTTTTTGCCCTAATTGTTTCTTGAATGATCCTCCAGTGTTTAAGCTTCAGCCTCTGACTCATAAGCTATTCTGCATACACTTGTGGCTCTGTGTAAAGAAAAATGGGACACACGACATCTGTTTCAAATTTGTTTTTCTTTACTTTGCAATTATACCCCTTGTCCTCTTATCTGTCTTCCAGAAAAAAAAGGGTGAGTTTGACATTAATGATACTGCTTAAGATTTTATATACCAAAATTAAATCTGCTCAGACTGCTTTTTTATAGCCTTTAAATTTAGATTTTATGGTCTCTTCTCATACCTTTTTGTCCTCATATTGATAAGGCTGCTCTTCTTCTGAACTTTGCAATCATTGCAAGCGTTAGGCTTGTCTGAAGCTGTGTGGGCCAGAAGGATGATGGCATTGAAAGGAGAGTGCAGCCAGACTGCACTCACAACCAGTTTTGACTTGACACTTAAATTCCATGCATATTTTCACATTATACTTCTTAATTTTTTATTTTAATTTTTTTTGCATTATTTGGATTAATCTCATTCACAAGGAAAATTTTTTTTATCTTCAATATTTTTAGACCAATACCTATTATTCTCAACATACCAAAAAGTGACAAAAGATCTTTTAAAAAAGTTCTGGTAAAGCAGCTTATTTCTCTGCATTTTCTAAGTGAATTGCCCAGCCTGGTTTGAAGAGTCTCCAAGTTCTGTGATTTTGCTTGGAAACTATTTAGTCTTATAGAACATAATTTCAGGAAGGATATTTGTGTGACATCCAGTCTGAATTTCCTGTTCTTGCATTCATGTCATTGCTGATACATGTATTTTCATGTATTGTTCTAAAGAATGACTCACAACCCCCAGCAAGAGCCCCTTCCCTTGTCCTTTAATCCTGTGCTTAGCCAAGCTACACACACTCAGTTCTTTTAATTTCCATTTAATTCAGCCCCACTGTGCCCTGAGCATTCATTCCTGTTCCTGCTTTATGATCTTGCCCCAAGTGCTCCTGGGGGACTGAACACTCCCAGCTGAGCTTGTCCTGCAGCCATGCCAGCTGCCAGTGGAAAAAGCAATGGAGCCATCGTAATTTACATTAACTATAGATTTGCTCCCATGCCTCAGCTCCTGCATGCCTGCTATTGTATTGCAATGTGATGCCTTCACTTAGGCACTCTAAAACTGCTTGAGTATTTTCTGCAGTTACATCTTCCTTGCAAATAGGTCTTACAAACAACACTCAGTAACTCACATTTCTGATCTAGCATTGACTCTTCCCATATTTCTCACTGACATTATTTCATGTATAAGCCATATGTGTATTATTTTAATGTATCTACTAATGGGAATTTAAAAATTTATTTCTATGATTTCCAGATTGTTCTGTGTTATTTCCTTACAGCAATCAGTTTCTGATGCACTTTCCAACTTACTAAATGCAAATTTTTTATTATACAATGTTTTTTTTCTACATATTTGAAATATATGTAATATTTATTCTTTATGTTTCTATATAATACTATGTCTTAACCTTTACATTTCCTTAACTTAAATGTCTTTATTATTCTGCATGATTGATAAAAAAAAAACTTCACCTGGTTGTGAATTGTTGTTTTTATCACTGCATTTTTTGGTGCAGAAATTTTAGATTACAGTAGATTTTTGTATTCAAGTGACTGATTTTCATCTAGATAAATCTTAGTCAGACATAGTATTACTGTGGGAAAATATAGAATGCTTACTTTAAAATGTAATCAAGAACTTTTTAAAGTTATACAAAAATTCTTATGTTCTCAATTTTTTTTTTTTTATAGAAGAAGGAAGGGAGGGGAAAAGCATTAAATGGTGAGTAGTGGAGGGGAGAGTGTCATGAGTTTATGTTTTCTTGTTCAGGAGAGATTGAACAATGGGAAAAATGCAGAGAACTTGGAAAACATACCCATTTTATTCTTTCTTCTTTTCATAATGAAGTGAGGAAATTAAGGAGGATAAAATAAGAACAGTAAATTTTTCTACTTTTAAAAAAATGTGCTTCTGATTTTTTATATTAAAATATGAGGACATAAAATATTTGTTCTTGCTGGTGATATTTTGAGGACAGTATGGAAAACACTGATGAATTTTCAGTAGCTCCTACTGAAACCATGTGTGAAACACTACTTAAGTTCTCTGCAAAATGTATCTGTGTGTCTGGGTTGGCCCTTTCTCAAGCTCTTTTCTACTCCGCACCCTCTTTTCCTGAAATGTCATTGTGACTGTTGATGCCTGTAATCCTTCATTGACATAGTTACCAACAAAAGGAGAGAGGTTCTGTGCCTGCTGGCACGGGAGGGCTGGTCAAGCACTGTGTGTCAGCCTGCAACTGTGCAAGAACCATGGATTTCCCACCAATGGAATACACAGCAGAGAGGAGGTGAAGTGGAAAATATGGTGATAAGTTCTGGGACATTGCTTTTGCAGCCACACACTTTAGTCTTGAATTGTTCCAGTTGCTGAGTCTGTGGGGAGATGTCCAGCTCCAAAATGTATAATTTTCTCCCTGCTGCTTTTTGTTGACAAATGTTGCTGGTGGCAAGTGTATGAAACCTGATGGAGTGATTGGGCTTAAAGGGAATGCTCTGCTGCCTAGAGACTGCTCCTGGACTTTCCAACTGCAGCTGCACGCTTCAGCTGAGCACTACACTTGGCTCTGTGAGTGCAGGCTTCATGTCTCAGAATCCCTAAACCTTTTTCTTTATTACACTAGAGAAAATTGATTGTAGTCACACAGAAAAGTAGGTCATGAAAGTATGTCCTCTTTCCCTCTCCTTGAAATGAAAATTTAGATGATTAATCTCCATGCAATCAGTTTCCAGCTTTGGCTTCTAAGCAGAGACTGTCAGAGAAAGTGGCACTTATTTTCCTTACTAAGGGACATGAGGCAGAAGACAGGAAAAAGTATCTTCTATGTTCAGAACTCTAACTAACAATAACTATATAAAAATGAAAGGTCTGTGAGCTCATGTGGATTACACTACAGTAAATATCAGCAAATGCTGTGAAAGCTTTGTGAATAATAGGAAGAGCTTGTCTGGGTGTATGGACAAACTGAATGGCAGCCCTTAGTGGTGTGTATGATAGCCTTGTTATGGAGAGCTGTGGGGGAACACAGATACAAATAATAAAGGGTTCACCTAAGTGATCAGGATAGACCATTTGCAGAAATTCTGCTAAAGGTAAACCAGTGAAAAAAGACCACAGAGCTGAAAAAAACCTTTTTCTCATTAAAAGGCAATGATCAAAGAAGGAAAACAGCTTGTAAGTGGCAGGGCAATATCACTGGTGATCAATTGCTGTACAAAAGAGAGGTTAACCATCACATCCTGGGGTGTTTAGTATATTAGGGGAGGATAGCGGGTGAGTGAAACTGCCTCATAGATATCCAACATTTTATCTCAGCTGCTGTAAAGCTTGAAAATCCCCCACCCTTTTACTGTTGTTCAGTTACGTAGGGAACTTGAAACTCAAGTCTACTCAGGAATTTTCAGGCTACTTCTTGGAAATTCAATGAGACTATAAAAGTTTCTTTTCAGAAGCAGCTTTTCCAAGACACTAATGGGATTAAATGCTCAACTCCTGTTGACTCTTAATGTAAGTTAGGCATCTGACTTCCCTTTATGCCTTTGAAAAACTCCTTGTTAATCTTCACAGTTTACAATGTGCACTCTGAGACTGCTCTCTCTTAAAATAAATAGACTCTGATCCTCCTGAGAGTTTGAAGGGCTCTAAATATTGAAAAATTCTCCCAGGAATGCAGTATATGTGGTGAGGAAGAAGTCTTGTTCATTATTTTTTCCCAGGATCACTTATGCAGTTTCATGCATAAATAAGAGAGCCTAAACATTCGCCACTTGAACTAATAAATGATAGTAAAGGTGCAGAGTAAAGTACCTCAGTCTTGTGGAGCAGTGTTGTAAGAGCAAAGCTAAATCACTGGGGTACCATATGATGCATAATCGCTAAAGTCTGATGTTATTTAATGGTACTACCCAGATAGGAAATCTGCACCACATCCCACAGCCTAAACACCTGTTCCACTTCTCTTTCAGGAGAAAGTCAGCAGAGAAATGCCCTTGCCCAAACATCACATATTATAAAGAAACACCTCCATTGCCTATTTCGAGACTTAGAAAGCCACAAAGGCTACTATAGTTTTGAAAGAAGCTGCACTACTTGAGCTAATGCTCTGAAAGTGTCATCTGCAGACATCTTTGCTGCTTTAATAATTTATGTGGCTTTATGTTCTCCAAGGTTTATTACTCATGACTTGATTAGTGGCCATATCACATCCTGAACTAGCATCATCCTTCACTAAACTGTAAACAGATGTGTGTGCTCCACACCTGGTAGATATTGACATTCATCTTGTCACTCTGTTGACATTCCTAAAAAGAGCAAGTGCAAGTTAGAGACAGTATATGGAAGCAGAACAAAGAACATAGAAGCACCAATCAGGAAAAACCTGGAAAAGTAAATGTCTATTCCCTGTGTCAGTCAAATATCAGCTGAACCAAAGGTAATCGAGCTTCTAAACTTAATGATCTCTGAAGCCAGTGAAGCAAGCTTTAATAATTCTACAAAGGGTGAATGATAACAAAAAGTAGAGAAGCCACAAACATTTCAGATTCAGTTAAAGGGATTCACTGTGATTGTCCTCAGGTCTGGCAAACCTTAACACAGGCAGAGCAACCCTGAGATAAGATTAAGGATGTTTTTTTACAAATCCTAATGAAACTGATAACAAAACAGAAAGAGCAGGTGCACTTTGGAGGAAAAGAGCGATTTCTTTTCCCAAAGACAGCAGACACTGAGATTCTCAGCAAGAAATGAATTCAAGTCCTCATATTTTATTTAAAATCAAACACTTATGTTTCTCTTTTTCCAGTAGACTTTGTGAGAAGGTAATTTGAGAGACAGTCCTCTTGCTGGTAGACCAGAACTGTCAGCCTCTCATAGCCTGGAATTGGCACCTGAGAAGTGAGTGTTCCAGTGGAAGCCAAATTTACATATGTAACTTGCTTAAATTTCCATGGAAATCTGGACTAAAGTGATTTTGCACAAACTTGCATAAGGATTTAGGAACATTCATTAACTTTACTCTTCTGGATGTCATACAAAAAGAAACAACTTCACAAACACTGACCAATTTATATCATTATTTCTATTTCTGATTAGTTAGTCCAGAATGAAGGTGAGGCCTCCTTTGCATACTTCTGAAGCTATGAATCTGTCTGAGCAATCAGTGCTGTTTTGTTTTCAAGTGCATCTGAGTCCCTGGGGTGATGGTTTCTGACTTGTGTGTCTGCCAGCCTAGCAACAAAAGCAATTATTTTCAGAAAAAGAAGACACTGAGCATATTTATCTATATTTAGCACAACCACAAGATTTGCAAGCCTTTTCATTACTTGTGAAATAATTATTCCTGTGTCACCACTCATACATTAATGGATGTTTTATGAAACCAGATTTAAAAAGTGTAGCAGTGCTGAGATACTTGAGTTAACTCGGAACTTGTTATTTGGGGCACTATAAGCTGTGTAGGTACTTTAGAATTTGGCTTTATGTGGGCTTCCCAGCAAACCCAGCACCCTGCAAGGTGTGCTCATGTAAGAATCCTAAAAGCAGGAGAGAACCCAGTATGTGTAAAAGAGGTTTTAAGAAGTTGACAGGGAACAGGATCCATCCTGTTTGTGAGATACAAACTGAACTAACATGCTCACACTATGCTGTTTCTCACAGCGCAGTAACTCTGCGTGTCCTGGGTGGATAACTATCCCTCTATTCCTGCACAGCTCAAGTTAGAGAGAGGAGTTTACTTATCCTGGTGACACAGCACTGCTACAGCAACATTTTCAAAGCAGACATGGTTTTCTCAGGGGCAGCTGGTTTCCACTGCAGAAGCAACAATTAGTCTGCATGAGATCTGGAAAATATACAGGGGTAATGGGTCCTTCCTACAGTGATTGCCATCAATAAAGTCATCACCTATTAGCAGCTCTGCCTGAGCAAGACAACTAGAGTGCCTGACTCTGTGGGCTGTAGCAATAGTGACTGTAATAGCTACTCTACTGCATGGTTAATGCAATCTAATCTCTAGCACTGAATACATCTGACTAGCTGTAAAGTTGCTATAGTGTAGAAATAGAGGAGAGTAGAGAATGTTCTACTGCAGTGGAATAGAAAAGAACATCAGTGGAACATCTTTCAACTAATTATTCTTACCCTTGTTAGTTCATTTTTGTACCTCAAGAAAAGTGTTACTGCTGTTTATTTTGGTTTTAAATGGTACTAGGAAATGTTAACGGTTCTCAAAGTGCTTGCTACAGTTCTGCTAAGCTGCATTAGAATGACTATTGAAAATTGTTATGGCCAAAGAAGGGAAGGACCTTTCTTTCGTGTTCTGAGAGATATGCTGAGTGTATGGTTACTGGCTTACTGCAATTTATATTTCATTTAACAGCTGGACCCAGATTGCACTTTCTACCAATCATTGTTTTCACAGGGCCCAGAGATGGGGTTGAGATCACGACAGAGGCTTTACTGTAATGTTCTTTTTGCACACTCAGAGCCTCATTTTACTCCTCAGCAAGGAAGACTTAATTTTGGATTAGGGTCCCCCATGATATTTCAAAATAGTGTAAGGATGATTGAATCCTTATATTTTTCTTCACCTAGAAAATAAGCTTCAACATTAGGATGATTTTGCATCCCTCTTGCACCACTATTTCAGACTCCAAGCCTCAAGCTTGGGGTTCTGGCTTACACAAAGAACACAAAAATAATACTGATGGGGAGTGATAATGTACTGAGATTATCAAACATCCATTACTACAGAATTTACATAAAATGTATTTTACCAATATGAAATACTTTCCCCATTAAAATTGTTCTCCTTAAATGGTGCATAACTTCTATGGCTTTCTTACAAACTTCTGAGAAATGTGTGTACACTATTTGCCTCAGTGTAGGTGCTCAGTTAATTTTATTGTGTGTTAAGAGAACCAGTGATGACCATTGTGTCTATGTTTTTGGACATGCAGACTAAGCCAATTAACTAACTTTTATCAGAGGATGTATTATAATATTCTACAAAATGCTGTACACAACCAGAAAATACTAGAAGACATTGTGTGCAGTCCAATTACTGCATGACTGCAAGTAGTTTCCAGCACTGTTTTTTCTGGAAAATTAATCTACTGTCACGTCAGGTTCCATATCTTTAAATTGACTCTAGAAGGGCTGGCCACAAAAAAATATGACTCTTAAAAGAAAGATTGCCTGACATAACTCAGAATGCAACCTCTAATGGATCTTCATGAGCTGTAGTACCTTATCAACAATTTCCATTATGATTTCAGCTTCAAGATTGGCAGTCCAGAGGCAGATGTTTCCTTGTACTAAATGCAAAGTATTTCCTCTGCTGGAGGGAACTTTCAGAGAGCAGGAAGTTGTGTCAGGAGAGGTTTAGGTTGGATATCTATATTTAGGTTGGAAAAGTTCTTCACCCAGAGGGTGGTTGAGCACTGGAACAGCTCCTCAGGGAAGTGATCACAGCACCAAACCTGAGAGAGCTCAAGAAGTGTTTGGACAATGCTGTCAGGCACAGGGTGTGACTCTTAGGCATGGTTCTGTGCAGGTATGGGAGTTGGACTTGATGGCGCTTGTGGGTCCTTTCCAGCTCTGCTTATTCTGTGATTCTGTGAATATTATGAACTGCCACATTAATACTCATTTTCTACTAATATTTCCAATGTATTACAGTCCACATATTTTTGAGTTTTTAATTGAAAAAAAATTCATTACACTTTGTTATTTTTGTTACGTAGTCTTGTCCTTCTCACAGATCTGTCCAAGAGGAAGTTCTTCCCCCATGGTTGCCTTAGCAAACCTTAGGTCCTTGTGTGCTTTTGACCCTTGCAGCAGGCACAGCAGCAACCAAAACCTACCAGTCAGCATGAGGTGAAACAAAAAGAAAATATTTTAGCCCTGCAGGATATGGACTCTGAAGCTGTCCTTTACCTGAACTCAGCAGTCTTTGGCAGTCACTCCAGCTTTATGCCAATGCCCAGAATCAGGGAGTCGGTCTATATAATTGTTTCAGTTTTGATAAAGAAGGCATTTATGTAATTTATTTCCCACTGAGCCCTCTGAGAGTCCCTCTGAAACTTACTTAGCTTCTTCAGTGTGTGAGATGGTGCAGCTGGGAGCACACTGGCCCAGTTTGTTCTGAGATGGAAGAAAGCTGGATGATGATTTGATGCATGAAGGTGAGATTTTGGCCCCTTCTGGATATTGTGGCATCTGTAAACTCAGAATTGTCACAGAACGATTCACAGTGGATTCCAGTAAACAAGAGAGTACTTATGCACTGAAAGCTGGTACATGTCTGTCTCAAGACAAACAAGTGAGCAAACAAAATGAAAAGGTAAATATCCTTCTTGATGCTTTTGCTCTTCAACTGTTGCCAGTGACAAATAGCTTCTTTAAAGGAAAATATTGCTTGGTTAGAACCAAAGACTGACTGAGAAATCATATGATAAACTACTAATCTATCTATATGATTTCTGTCTTCTTCCAAGTCTCACTTTCTTTTAGCTCAGAGGAAGCCTCTGTTTCTCCCCATTCTTCACTTTTGGCAGCTTTTGGTCTGTTTTACTTCACCATCCATCTCTTTTAAACACTATTTTGACTGTTTTTAATGTCTCTTTCTTTGTAAGATTGTCTCTAGAAATTTGGAATGGGATAGGATGCTTATAGACAAGAGTTTTAGCTATCATAATTCAGGTTGTATACTGATTATTTATATGTGAGAAAATGTTGCATTATCTTCTTTTTTTTGCACTTCCTAAACCTCTCACAAATAAACAATGCTAAGGAATATAGGAAATATTGCAGTGTAAATAATAGCTAAGCAGATTTCTTAATTTATTGAATAGGAAGTAGTCCTATCTGCTAAAGCATTATCCTATGAAATATGAATTAAACACTTGAAAAAGGAAAAAGAACAGATGTATAATGTTTATCTATGCTATTACATTTTAGCATCTTTATTTAGGATGTTGGATTATCATTCCACAGACAATTTGGAATGTGAATTTAATTAGTTACTTTATAGTAATTGCAGCCTGGTAGTAATAGAATTTTTGTTGAATATGGTACAGCATAAAGCAATGACAGCTGGGCACTGTATAGAAAACAGGATGGGCAGTATTCTGTTATTAGGATCTGTTGTTCATTATCTCCTGTATTTCCTGAGGTGATTGTACATAGTCTCTGTGGCATATAGCATTCTTTGGCCTGGTCTTCTTCTGCCTCTGGTTTTTTTTTTGGGGTTTTTTTTTTTTTGTGGTTTTTTTTTAGTTATAAACTTTTGGGTTTTTTTTAATGGAAAAGTTTTTGTTTCTTTTTTTAATTGAAATATATTTAGACATACTTTGAGGCCAGGGCTGGAGGGGAGGTGCCTGTTTCCTTGTATTATGTTCCCAGAATGGGTGCATTTCCCTCAGGTGTCACATGGTGAATATACAGACTTGAGTCATTCCTGGGACCACGAAGCAGGCATGTAGCAGGTACATGCCAGGATGAGACTTCCTGTCCTCCATGACTTTATTAAAACCACTTTTAGGAAAATGAAAACAATGCCATAAGAAGGCACTGCAAAAAATTTGTAAGTACTCCCAGACCATCCAGACTTTATCCACCCTAATCCTGCTTTCTGGAACCTAAACCTGTGGAGCTGAATTTAATGAGTCAGTGAAAATCATGACATCTTTGCTGTGCAGAGTGTTCTAACACTTCAGCCTGTATGCAAGGCCCTGATATTTTCTCGTTACCTGGAAATCAGAAGGTCTCAGTTCTATTCCATAAATGCAGTGGTCTCTGGTGTGCCCCAAAGATCTGAAATCTCTGTTGTGAGGAGGTATCATGCCCTTGGATGACTCTCAGTGCCTATATTTGGGCAAGAGGATTGAGTTTGGGGTGGCTCTTGCTAAGCTGCCTGGTCTCAAAGCATAGCACTGGCAGAGTCTTCTCAAAACTGCACTAACAAGATGAGCTGGAACAGCATAAGAAATCTGAACTGAATCAAATAGAATTGAAGAGACTGTTTCAGTTGGGAGGGGCCTACAAAGACCATCTAGTCCAACTGCCTGACCAATTCAGGGTTGACCAAAAGTTAAAGCATATTGTTAAGAATAATGTCCAAATTCCTCTTAAACACTGACAGACTGGGGGCATCAACCAGCTCTCTAGGAAGCCTGTTCCGCTGTTTGATCACCCTCCTAGTAAAGAAATGCTTCCTGATGTTCACTAGAAACATTCACCAGTGCCACTTTGAACCATTCTCACGTGTCCCATCACTGGAACCAGGGAGAAGAGGCCAGCACCTGCCTCTCCTCTTCCCCTCCTCGAGAAGCTGTAGAGAGCAATGAGGTCACCCCTCATACTCCTTTCCTCCGAACTAGATGAGCCCAAAGTCCCCACTGCTCCTCACAGGTCACTGCCCCCAGCCCTTTCACCAGCTTTGATCCCCTCTGGATATGTTGAAGGACTTTCACATTCTTCATGTATTGTGAGGCCCAGAACCAGACACAGGGCCCAAGCTGAGGCCACACCATCACTGCATAACCACTTATTTTGACCAACTGGTTATCTTTGATGCTCTTTAGGATGAGGTTTGCCCTCTGGTCTGCCAGAGCATGTCAATATAAGTAAAACAAGAATAAAGGAATAATCAATTATTTCCAAACAACTTCTCAAATGCCTATACTTAAAACAGAAGATGGCCAGAAGTAGCATCAATGGCACAAAGGATAATGGACATCTATTGCCCATTTAAACTCTTGCGTCAGCATTCTGCTTTCTGAATTTTTCTTTCATTTAAGGAGGTATATCTCAGCAGCTTGTCTAGAGTAGTTTGACTCTATTAGTATCAAAAGGAAGAGAGAATAAATCACATAAAATGACATATAATAAGAAACTTTACAGATCTGATTCCAGGATGAAATGCTATGTATTGATAAATTAAACAGCAGCAGGCAGTTCTCTGGGGCACCAGGATTCTGTTGTCTATACTAATAAGCTGTTAGTGTGGTCTCATGAATGGTTGTTGTGGTTCAGAAGGGTGGTTTGGATGAAGACACTCATCTGTAGAATGAAAACTTTACCCAGATCTCCAAAGCTATTCTGCTTTGGCTGGTGTTGGTGCCAGAGATAAAATTGTGTCTGTGTGTAATTTGCCTACAGAGGCGTAGCCTAAGAGATGTCATGACTACCAAGTTCCTGCCCGTTTCCTTGCTATTATCTATTTGACAAAAAAGATGATTCCATGTTAAGTGGTAAAATTCTTTACAGAATTTAACAAAGCCTGCAACCTTAGAAACATCAACAAACTACCTCCCTTCCCTCCAGGCAGATAATCTAGTGGATTTAACTCCGAAGCTTTGTTAAAACCCCAATTTTATAACAATGGCTGGTTTTGTAGTTGCATTTTCAATTTGGAGAAAAACAAGAACAGAGATCATGTTTATTTTTAATATAAACTTCAGTTGCAAAAAAAAAGTCAACCTTTTTCAGCACTGTTGGAGATGAGTGGAATATGAAATTAATGACAGGTGCTGGTATCATCCCATAGAAAAGCTCTAACTGTTGTTGTTAATATAATTTTCATTTCAAATCAGCTTAATTATAGAGTAATCAATGTGGTTCACCAAATACCTATAATATTGCTGACCCAACAATAAATTTGGGATGTAATATTTCATTGGCTTGCTTCCATCTGCAAAATATTTCATTATACATTAAATTCCAGCATCATTTATAGTTAACCCTGTGTATACATGTGCACACACATACACATTTTGCTTGGTTAAAATAGTTTGTCTCATGAAATGTAATTTATAATTCACAAAATATTTTCTAGTTAATAAAAAGATACTCTGATTTTATCAAATTATGCATCATATAAATATGAAAACCTAATTAATTAATAAAGAGAAACACTTCATATGAATGCTAAATTATGTTTCCCTATATTAATTAACAGCTTATGGTTCATTAGGCCGCTAATTTTTAAACTCCAGTCCTTCCCTTATCAGTTTCAACAAAACCATTGAAATTAATCTTTATGTGAGTGCCACAACTCTCTCCTTTGAAATAATCAGTATAATTATGAATAGTCAATTATCTGGTTAATTTCTATTACATAAAATCTTTGCATCTCACTAGTGATCTAAGATGAAAATATGTCTGCTTTTAAAATTCAAGGATAATTGTTTCCAACAAAATTGAGTTGTCATATTTAATTTTTAAATTAAGCAGCAAAAATCTTTGACATGGCAAGACTTGTGGCTAAGGAAAAGAATGCCAATATGTCACAGTTCAGCCACAACCCATATGTTTTATAAACTCCTGTGGTATTCCCACTGCTAAAGAGCAATTGTTGTACAGGTTTCTCTTTCTTCTGCTGTAAACTCTTCTTTTTGTGTGTTATCCAAGAGTGTCAAGTTGCCTATGTTCACAGCTGGAGAAGGCTTTATGATGTGGGTGGAAATAGTTTCCTGTGAGGGAATGAAAAATTAATCCAGAGAAGTGGGATTATTGGCACTGAGGAGTACCAGTTCAGTCTTAAGACCTGGTGCCACAGAACTCAGATCCTGGTGTTTCAGCTAGAGCAGACCCTCTGAAGTGCATTAGGCTGTGCATGGACAAGGATGCACTGCCAGCTGGTCTGGATTTCCCCATCTATCCAGTTGATGTTACTTAGAAGAGTGCATCTAACATGGTTAATTCTATTTTATTGATTATACAGTATAAAATAATTTTGTCTTGGTAAGCAAGTCTAACATATTGGACTAATGTGTTGACTTAGGCAAAAACTATGTCCAGTCTGCCTAAAACCCTAAAAATGTCTCTAGAAATAAATCCCATCCATTTCACATTAACAGAAACCCACAAGACTGACCATTTCACCTCCACCAAGCTCCTGGAACATGTAGGAGTGCAGTTTTCCTCACTCCCTGGCAGTGCTGATTTCTGGATGAAGGTGTAGAGCTCCCAGGCCTGTGCTACCCTGGCAGAGGAGAGGTGGGCAGCTTGTTTCCCAGAAAAAACAGGAATCAGAGGGCATCCAGAGGAGTGAAAGGGCAACTCTGAAGTAGAACTGTCCTCATGTCCTTACCTCTTTCATTACAACAAAATCAGTGAGTAAAACTTAGCCAAGAGAGTTAAGGGAGGATTTTTAGCAACTAAAGTACAATTAACTTGAAATAGTGTGAGCCTGTTTTTTGTAAGTTAGAAAATGTTCAGACACTTGGTGACAAGGACATGCAAAAACAAATGGCCTGGGAAAATGAAGAAGTAGTGAAAGGTTTCTTCTTATTAAGAAAGAATAAAAATAGCAATAGTGAAAAGGACATATAAAAGCATGGAAGATTTTCAATTTAATGAGAATGGTAAGAATATGAAACACAAATTCAGGATGTGCAGTAGTATTTTACATATATGTTTTCAGAGACAGTACCAAGTTAAAATCTTTCCTGGAATTCTAATTGAAAAAGTGACATTTATGCCATGAAGAGATTTAAATTTTCTTCAGATACTGGGTGAATTTCACTATGAAGATTTAGCAAAAACCTTATAGGTACAAGGTTGATTTTATTTAATAAGAAAACTGAGAGAAGAGTGAGACAGGCTACCCATCTTTTTATAAATCCCAAGGGCTCCTTTCCCTGTTTGGGTTGGTTTCTGTGGAAAAAGTGAGAAAAAATTTTGCTTAATCATAGTGAGAGCCTGAGAGCAGACAGCTGGTCAACCAAGGAACAAGCTGCCCTATTTGGTTTGAAATAAAAGCCCCCTTTTCACATTTTGAAAAAGTTTTTTTTACCCTTCATTTTACAGGAAGAAAGACTAACAGTCAGTACAGAAGAGATAATAATTTACAAATTGTGAATGTTAAATGTCTATTTAAGGACTTTGTGTTTTTATGCTCCATAATAAGAGTCAGTGTGAATATAATAACAAAATGGTTTGCTGAATACAGTAATACTGAGGAAAAAACCACAACTTCAAACATGGAGATTAGACTATTTATTGCACTTTAAGGGGCCTTTCTCCATCTGAGGCAGATATGACAGGTGTCAGATTGTTTGTACCTTAGATTTAAACACTGTCTTAAAGCAGCACATTGTTCTCATCACATTAAGTGGCAAAAGAGATTCTTCACTGTAGGTGTATGAATTTTAGTATGTTAAGATGCTGGTTGAGTTAGAATATTTTTTACTTTGAAAACAATCAATCATATCCTTAATTTTTTTTAGCAATATTTGACCATGGTGAACTGTCTGGATTTACAGAGATATCTTGACCATACTTGAGCACCATACCTGAATGAATTATTTAGGAACTTGTTTCTTCTCACCTGAGATTACCTAATGGAGTTTGGGGTTGCCAAGCACAATCCACTTGTTAAGTACCTCAGCTGCTGAGGTGAGCTGAGACATAGCCTTTTGCTGCTTATGAGTTACCTGAACAGATTATTTCAGATAAAGGTCCTCATTCTGTTCCTGAAGGGTTTCAAATACTCCTAAGGACAAATTAGGTAAAGCACACTCCAGCTATTGCTTATGAGCTAACAATATCAGACAGGTTATCAGAAGGCTTTTCAGACACTTTCAAAGGGCTCTAGGGAAGAAACAGTAAGTCAATAGCCTGCCATACAGAAAATTTCATCAGAGTTATTTCTCAAATGTCAGATATGAATTAGGTTTGATTTATTGGATTGTGTTTTAGCAAAACATATAAGAAAAAAGTAGAGTAGATGCATTTTCAAAGCCTGAGTACACATGCCTTGACTAAGACAGCTCAGGGAAGGATATTTTGTGGAAAGATGTTGCAGTCTGTATTTTCTGTAGCAGGATTACCACAACAGGTAGTGAAGACATGGGAAGACTGTGTATTTCAACACAGAAACTTCCAGAAAGGGAACAGATTTTCAGTAATGAGGAAACTTTTAGAAAGGGAACAGTGAGGTACTATTACCACAGAAACATGGGGCAAATATTCACATTTTGATCAGGAGGACAGTAAAGGTACTTCTGGACTGATGGTCATTATGCTATATAGTGTTTTACAAGTCCAGTTACACAAATACTTGGAAAATTTAGTTGTACATAGCTACTTCAGTGCTTTCTAGTGTAATTATACAAAATATGCCTAGCTCATATCTACATAAAGGGTAAATACAGTAGACATGAAATGTACAGCCTTGGTGGTTTCAATTTTCATGCATGTCACCGTTGCAAGAACGAGGCACTCTGTGAGGAAACCCTGTTAGAGTGAACACCAGAGGAGAAACTGCCTGCTGCCTCCAAGGACTTGACATTTGTTCTTGCTTACCTGGCTGCCCCACTTCATCTAGAATGAATATTATCATGAATTATGGCATTTGACATTCCCTCTGTAGAAGAACTGTAGCCTGTCCCATTGGCAATCTTACAAGTGAACCATCACTTTCCTTGTGGGAACTTTCAGAACCTATAAAATGACTTGGCTTTGGGAAATAGCTGAGTTTTCATTTTTCATTCAGGACCAGTCACAAAGGAAACCAGAGGCATCAGTTTGCCATCTCCAATTTTAAAAAGTGCTGAGTAGACAATATTTGACATTTAAAAAGAATAAAAAAAGGCATTTCCTAAACTGGAAGAATTAAATATCATCCATTTGTTTTTTACTTTAAACTGGTAGGAATCATATCATCCAAAGACTAACCCAAGCTTGCAGAAGGCAAACAAGTGAGGTAGAGTGCTAAAGGTAGAATGTTACTGATTTCAGGGGCACTTTTCTTTTTCTGTAACATTTTTATCCATCTCCATCTGTGTACTACTGAACATGATTTGTTTTTTTAAATTCTGTGTTTGTGAAGCTTGCTTGAATATTAAGTTATGGCAAACATAAATTGCATTTAATAATTTTGCTAACCAAGCATTGAAATTTGTCACACAACAAGCACAGGAATCTAAGAAGCATTTTAAAGCTTTTATTAGTTTATTCTAAAACATGGTCATGTCTTACATTAGGTTGAATATATTGTATTGAGTGACCTGCAAGATTTGCTAAACCAAGGGAAAAGGGTTTTCAAATTACAGTTGCTAGGAATAAAGAAAATATATATACTATAGCTTTGTACTCCAGATTGCTGTGTTGGAGACCCTTTGTAACAGAGATATGAGCACCAAATCATTTGATGCACCCAGCTGAAGGAAATGAACAGTGATCAAATTAAAGTTTGAAGAAGTAAATATGAATATTTATGAGATATCTGGAAATAAGAAATAGCCTTGTAAGGAAAATATTTTTAGTTGCTACTTCAGTGGAGTAGGTTTTGTAAGTGCTTATCACTTTTGTAGGTATCTACTTGCCTGCTGAGTGCATGTGACAGATGCTCCCCAGCACAAGAACAGCAGGATCAGATGCCTTTGCAGGGACTTTTCTTACAGATGAGCTCTGTGATGCCTACACTGGTGGGCTTTAATAGCCACAACTCTCAGAAGCAGGGAAAATTTTCAGACCAACCACTGGAACTTGGGAATAGAAAGAAATGCCTTATCTCTTGTATGACAGCATCAAAATTGGATCAGAAAGTGAGTAAAAACATCATAGATAAAGAATTATTTTTATAAATACTTCCCTCTTAACAAGGGTGAGTATAACCTGAGAGGACTTTTATCTTTGCAGTATCATAAAAACCAGTGGTGTGGAACTGGATTCCTGCCTGCAAATTTCCTCTTCATGACAAATGCCAGATTTGGTATTTGCAAGACAGCATTTCACCAACCACTACTATCGAGAACATTGTGTCTTGAAAGGCTCTTGGAAGAATGTGTTTTAACATTTTAAAATTTTTATGTGTCCAATCTCTTGTTTGGCCTTTCACAGAAGAGGCACAGCCTGGCACAGGAGAGGTCTTGTGGTGGTGATAAGACTGATAGTAAGCAAACAGACAGGTTCTTTTCCTATACATAGGCATATTATTGTGATACTAGCACAGATTATAAATGTTTCCATTTGAGTGTATCAATGTATTAAATCAGGGTCTGAGCTATCAAAATTGCTGATTGCTAGTACTGAAAAGGAAATATTGTAGAATTACCTTGAATTAGGGAAACGAGTCTTGAGCAGCGAGGTACTCCAAAAAATGTTTACACTGAAGTCCTGGATCTGAGATTTCTCCTCAAAGTTTGCAAGTCCTTGTTAGAGTTGTATGTAAGGTGTTCTGGAAATCTGCTGTGGGGTATTGGATGCTATTGGTCAGTAGCCTGAAGCTGATGTATTATAGCAGGCAATTGAAGAGCTCCACAGTCCTAACTGTGCTTATGATCTTCTCACAGCCTCATCTGAGGCCTTCCTCACCAGGTAGTGCCCCACAGTAATGACCCACTCTTCCGCTGGGGGTGATATTTTGCTGTTAGTACCAGATATTGTCTCACCTAAGAAATACGAGTAACTCAAAAATTTCTGTGTATTTGTACATTTCATGGATTTATAAAGGTTAGACTGATCCTTGGTCTCAGGGATAGAAAAATGTCTTCACTAAAATTTTTTGCTTATCACACTATTTTATGTTCTGTTTTTATAGCTGGGTGTTCATGTCCATGCCATGAAGTTGGACATTGTTTCATCTGGCTATTTCCATAGGTAATATGAGCAAAGGGTGACAGCACTTCATTTGCAACAAAACCAGAACATTTAATAGGATAGCAGAGAAATTCTAGATTAACAAATTGTGTCAGCAGGTTGAAAGCTTCACTGATAAAAAAAAAATTCACAGTGCCACTGTAGGGGTAGATTCATTATAGGAGTACACTGGGTTGGTCATGAGACTTAGCTTGGTGCTAAGAAACTCCACTCCAGAAGAGATTATATTTCAGTCTGTACTGTCATGTTAAATTAGGGTTCCAGTTTGCACTCTCATCCACAAGTCTGATTGTCTACGCTGCTTGCTTATTGATTTATACTCCAACTAATATCTGGAGCAAACCACCCAATTTACCAGGTGGAGAAACATAGACAGAGAAAATTGAATCTTGCCCTTTCAGGCTGGGGTAACTCCAATCTCTCAAGGCACAGGACATGAATGTGGGTTATTCTTTGTCATAATTAAATAAATACAGATTAGAAGAGCATGGCAAATCCCCTGCAAATCCCCACTGACTGAGTCTGGTGTTGTGATTTCTCCTGGGACCATATCTGAACAAAACTCCTTTTTCCTTTTCATTCTCTGCACACCAATGCTTCTGATTTTTACCAAGACAGCAAAAAATGACAGAACAGAAAAGAAATGAGGCTGAAATGTTGCCTTGCTTAACTTCTTCAGAGTGCTCAGAATTATGCATTAGACAAAAAAAAAAAGCAACCCCCAAGAATTTTAAAACCAGTGTTGATTTCTTTCCAGACATTTCTAAGATTCTAAACAGAGCCTGAGATCAGCAGGGCTTTTCTTCACTACAACTAATTTCCTGTATTCCAGTAATTTCACTACTTATTCCAGTTAATGCCAGAAAATACAATTGCACAATCTGCAAACATGAATTTAACTGTACTTTTTCTAACCCTACAATAGAGTTTCTCAGTCAAGTACATTAATATTTTGTCACAGAGGTCGATGGGCTTTTAGGACAATTATTTCCAGCTTTCACAGAAAACTGTCCCTTTCTTTTGCATCTCCAAAGTAATCAATGCCTTTTATTTTAGATTGCTATGGAATTATTGATTTTCTAATGCACAGTCTCTTATTAAACTCATTATACCCTCACTCTTACTAAACTATGGGGACTGAGAAATGGTTGAATGCAGCCCCATTTCCAAACAATTGTTCAGCTGGAGATGCTGTTAGCAGTACAGTGTGACAAATTGCTCAGACTGCCCAGACTATGTATTGTACCCAAAAGAGCTGAGGATTGAAATGACTTCTGCTTGCATAGTTATTAAAAAAGTTTTCTACAAATATGTTTGCAAGAAATTTTGTGTTCACTGACAATAAAAATATTTTCTAGGCATTATGTAGTTTTGGGTTTTTTTTCTTTTGTGTGTATAACCTCTTTATGAAGGGTTTGAATGATAATATGTAAAATGAAACAGGCTCTGTGCATGTATAAGGTGTGACTAGAGATTACTTTTATTTTTTTAAAATTTAAAGTCTGTTCTCCCTGACCTTTCAGCAGGAATGAGTTACTCATAATGCCTGTTTGAGTTCAAGGTCTAAAAAGACAGCTGTAATGTAGATCTGAATTGCAGAATGTGTGGTGTCAAACAGAAAAATATTGTCCCCTTCAGACTCCATTCTGTGAATAAAAGCTGGGTAAGAGCTCTTTAACATCCTTGTTAGAAATCTCTGTTTTGAGCAGAGGTTTTTCCCCCCTGTGAAGAAAGTTCTCTCAGTGGGAGAAAGAGAGTATGATCCTGTGTTCTTTAAAAACTCACATCTTCTAAATATTTTAAAATTCTTGAATTCAGAAAAATCGGGATACATTTGTATTTATGCAGATGCTTGTTTTGAGAGTGGGAAAACATTGCCTGTTTTCAGCTTCTCATATCCTGAGAAAATATGAAGTGAGAAAGTAACTTCCATTTCTTAAAACAATACATTTCACAAAATAACTTTAACTGGAGAAAGCTACAGATATTTTTCCTATCAGAAAATTGAAAAATAAATTTATTGAATTGAATCTGGATTCTTTCTCCTTACTTACTACTGGCAGCCAGATTTTTAAAGAGAATTTAGTGAGAATACACCCCAAAAAAGTTAAAATGCTGAATTTTTTTAAAAATTACATATTAAGTATAATTTATTTGAATTTAAAAAAATGGTGCATATTTTAGTGTGGAAAATTGTCATTTTTCATTCAGCTTCTAAATGTATATATTTATATTATACACTATGACTTTGAACCTATTTTAGAAGTCACTGAACACTGAAAAACATTCTTCTGAATGACCACATTCAAATGGGTAAATTCAGCCTTAATTCCTGCTCCAAGTATCTCTCCTCTTTCGAAAAGCAGCTAAAGTTTAGTGTCAGCCAGCAGCAATCATCAGGATTAAAACACCTGTATTCATATCAATTAGGTGACATGGATTGAAAAGTCTTAGGAGAAGGGAGCAGCTGGAAATGGTCTGGACAAAGTCACTCCTGGTTCTGAGTGGGAGCCTGAAGTCAAGGAAGACAGGATATGAAACTTCTATGCAATCAGGTAAACCAAAGTTATTTCTTGTTCTAAAAATAAGAAAAATGTTTACATGACAATCACATTTGAAACTTTACAAATTATTTTTATAACTTGAAAAATATTTGTTTTCTACAGCTATGGTTTTCCAAAATATTTTGAAAATATTTTGAAGTTGCATGAGTATTAAATCTTTCTATGGATTGTGAATTACAGTGTTATAATTTGTATTTCAATTAAACAACAATCTTCAAGGCCAATGGTTTTCTTTTATCATTATCCCTAAAAATAAAGTGCATAAGTGTCTCTTGACTTTGTGCCAGTTAATATATCTAATATATTTTGTATTCCAGATCTATTGAGATGTTCTTTCATATTTGTATTGTAAGTTACATTAAAATCTTGCTTCCCATTGTGGATACTGATTTATTAAAATGAGTTAGTTCATAAGCCTCCAAAAATATAAACCACCTAATTTTGTGATTATTTTTAAACCTAGAGTTGAAAGAGCATCTAATGCTCCTTCGAATTACATGTGCTTAAAAACTGTAGGAGTTAAAAACCTTCCCATGTTCTTTGTAGTGAAATTTTAAATCTGCGATATTTAAACTGAAGGAATTAAACTGAGTTCAAAGCACCAGAATTGCAGAAGTGCTTAGGATAAGTAAACCTCATTTGTTCAGCAAGGAAGCAAAAAATAGATCAGGAGAGAAGAGATAGGAGCAGGAATAAATGAAAAAATATTTCTGTTTGCAAGTTTTGTTTCTTTTTGCCTGGAAATAAGTCTCTGTTTCAAAGGCTCTTACAGACAGAAAAAGTAACTTTTGACCATCACAGTTATCAGTTGGTGTTAAATTTTGTGTGCTCCATGCACCTAAGGTGCTGAAATGCAAGCTGCAGGATGCTGGGGTCTTATGTGGGTTTATGTAAGGGCTCCAGCTGGGAATGCTCCATTTCCCTTTTGGACTTTCCTTCTGTTTGCCTCATGCTCTGTTAGGTAAAAGCACATGCCAAGATCAGTGTTTGGCTCAAGGTGGAATGACCAAAAAGTTGTCTTTGTTGTTTAGGTAATCCTCTGTCTACCAAACTCTGCAAAAATTAGCTCTGATCATGTTGCTGCTGGCAACAGCAGCTCCTTAATCTTTTGTGTATTAACTGCAGCTAGGCTTCTGTGGGAGCAGCCCAGACACTGAGGTGTGAGCTGGGGTGGAGAAGGGGACCATGGCAAGCCAGGCATCCTGCAGACATAGCGCCAGGAGGCAAGGGCAGCCTAAGCCATGGCCCTCCTATCAAAGCTTTTTATCACTCTTACAATTTGCTCATCTCACCAACTGTGTCATTTCAGTACTTTGGTGAGGTGAAACATCCAAGTAGTTTTCTAGTAGAAGTAATGGTGACTGAGCCAGCCCTGGGTTGGGTTTCTGAGCTGCCAAAGGGAGTCAGAGCTCAGCCATGTCCTGCTGGATAGAGCAGGGTTTGGAGCATCCCTTGTCTAGAATCAGATTTTTTTTTTTTCTGGGAATCTATAGAAACATCAGTTCCTGGATTTTGGTTTTGGCTTCTCATCCCAAAATAGAAATATATTTAAAAAAAACAACCTCCCTCCAAAAATGAATACACTGTCAAGAGAGTAGACTGTGGGCTCTACAAACTCCTGAGCTTTGAATTCAGGATGTCTTGACTCAAACTGCCCATACCATCGGCATGGCATAACAAAACTGTTGAGTGGTTACACAGCAAATATAATATTGCTGTGAGATGTGTGCAAATCACAATGACAGAGTCCATTTGTCTAAAAAAAAGAATTGATGGAAGGGCTAAAAGAAAACTTTGCAAAGAGCTGCTGATTTGGTTATATTTTTGTGGGGAGGGAGGAGAATCCCTGCTATATCAGCACTGGAGAAGTCTATCAGATCAGCTTGATTAATAGGAGCAAATATTCCTTGAATGTACAATTGCAGAAATAAGATGAATTTTTATAATTCTAGAGTTTTATGAAATGCCAGCTAGAAGATTAAAAATACATGGTATTAGTCTCTTTCAAAAAATTCTATAGAAGGAAGATTCACAGTAAGTAATTTCAGTTCTGAGCAGGATGAGAGTAAAATTAAGATACAGTCATGTAATATGAGATTTGGGAAAGATAACATATTTTTTACCATGCATAAAATATCTTAAACAGTGTGTAAATCTGTACACAATTCAACAGAATTACTGGTAAATTACCTTGATTGATCAAATTTATCTTCTGTGACTGTGGTAAATTCTCATTTTTTATTTGTTACTTCCTGCCTATAGAGACCTCATTAAACAGTGAAAAATACAGAAAGCATGACGTAGCAGGAGCCTTTTTCATACTTTTACCAGGCAAAACATTTCTTAGTTTGTCTGGGTTTGAGTCTATGTAAAAAAAAAAAAAAAAATTCATTAGCTAAACTTACATGACTATGAGGCTCATCTGAATTTATTCCTGTGAACAAATGGTGAATTTGGAAGTGAAATATTTCATGATACTTTGAAGTGAATAATTTCTCTTTTGGGCATAAAAAGTTTTACAATACAAGAATTATTTTTGCTTGCTAATAAATAAAGAAAAACATAGAGAGGTGCTAACTACTTTAAATATTGCCATATTAGCAATAAAGCTGTGCAATACCAGTCTATCTTCAGATAATGAATCATGACACGATCCTGAGTTCTTAGCTGGCACATCTGTTTGCTGGTGCCATGGATTGCACACCATCTGCACCCTCAGTGATTTCCAGCTCCTAAACTTCGTACCAGTACGAGATGAGGCACAAATAGAAACATGTGCACTGTCAGTAGCAACTGAGACAGATGGGAAAGCTGCACATCAAATGCTGTAAAAAACATGCATAATTTGGTGTGAGAGTAACCGTTTGGGGGAAAATGAATGCATTTATAAACTCTTTTGAGAAACTCATCAGTAAGGTGGTCAAAGCACCTGGAGAAGACTAATTGGCTTGCACCTGCACCTGCTGCTGGTTATCTTGAAATTATTCTGTTTATAGGAATCCAAAACCTATTAAAACTTTACCTGCCATGAGTTTGGCTTGACTCTTACAGCTGTCACTGCAGATCTTGCTTAACTGTCCCACAGCCACTGAGACCATTCCAGGCATATGCCTGGTGTGACCAGAGGTTGCCTTTCCCTGTCTTTCATGGGATGCCTATAATGCTACTGTGGCTTGGCTTGTAGCAGCAAGAGCCCATCCACAACCCCCTGCCAAAGACACATGGTTTGAGCTTAAAAAATTTCACCCATACTGCAGCCATATACCGTGATGGAACACAGTATTCTTAGGGAATATTGATAACTACATAGATTTGGTTTTAGAAATGTAAGTTGTATGTACCAAGATGAACTGGCTGGATACTTTAGGATGCACCCTGCATAGCCAACACTTGTATTCACTCAGCAGTCTGTACCTTTTTCTGTGTTTTTTTGGCACAGGATAGACTGTCAGATTTAATCACCTTCGAAGTTTCAGGGAGGATGTTCAAGAATATGTTTGCAAAATAAGCATCCTGAGTGGAAAGATTTTTGGTTTTTAGGCTTGTATACTATGGAAAAATTTTTACCAGACAGTACTTTCACTTGAAAAAGAATCTGAACTCTCTTGAGAAAAATTGAGTGTCTTTATTTGTAGGAATCTTGTTCAAGTCCAAATCTCACAGTCCAAACCAGACAAAATTAATTGCAAGAATTTCAACATCTTCAATCACTTTCATGTGCTGTGTGATACCTGGGTAGGTGTTTTTTTTTTTTAATATTGACCCTGCTTACTTTTGACACGGCTATGAAAGGCATGACAGGTATTTCAGAAGTATGGGAGTATTTTGTTTTTTATATAATAAAAACCATTTTTATGTGCTTTCTGTGGGGCTGGTGGTGTTGTGATACAGGGCTGAGCAGTGATAAACAGCCTGTGAATGCAGCCTGTAAAGGAGCCAGCAAGAGCTCCCTGATGAAGAAAAGCATGGCTGAAAAGCAAGAGAAAAACACAAAGCATTTGCAACCTCTCACTCTTGGGAATGGTGTGTGTGTATCTGAAACCACAGCTTGGTCTGCTGTTTGAAAGGGTTGCTTGGGGTTAAGTTCTGCCATATGATTTTGGCATCTGGCGATGATTGGAGTCAATGGGGGTCCTCTCTATGCATCTGAGGGCACAGTATGACCCTTCCTGCTTGTTTTGACTCACTATGTTTTTGTATTATGGCACCTCTGAGCAGGGACAATCTCAACTGCTCATTCACTTTAAAGGCCATCTGTAAGGAAAGTTATTCTTGTGTTTCCTTTCATTCTCTGAGCAGTCCTTAGCTTTCTTTCATGACTTCCTTTCTTGTTGATTTATTAAGCTACCAATGTTCAGATCCCAGTCTATAAAAATTAAAACTTCAATCTGAAAGAAAAAAATAACCAACTAGATAATGTAAGTGCAAGATAATAGCACAAGCAGCTGTGAGCAGACATAGCGTATTTCATTTTCACACATCTTCTGAAAGATAAAGAGCAGTTCAATCAAATTAAAAATGTGGAGAGATTTTCCTTCAAGCCACATTGAGCAATCAAGTCTAAAAAACAAGCAATAACTGTGTTCCTGAAGCAGATAATAGTATCAGTGATGAGGTATTACTATTAGGAGTAAATGGCTCCTGTAAAATAATAAACTGATTTAATGGGCCAATTAATGATAAGGTACTTTTCATGGATATACCAGAGGCAGATTTTTTTTTCATCAGGATTGGTGTCCTAACTTGATATTCTGATTGCAAAGCTCCAGAAGGCTTGAGACTGATGGTAATATTTTGAAGGAATGAGGACCCTTGAATAGAAAAAGGCTTTTTCTAGTCAAGATTCTCTGCTGCCTCATGGACAAATGAGGCTGGCCTTGGTGAGCTGTGTATTCTTCCTTAATCCTCTATTGCTTGTTCCTATATATAGTGAATTCTGAATTCACTATATATATATCCTGAATTCCAGGGAATCAGAACCCCTTGTTGTGTCCAAAATTGTTTTCCCCATAGCTGGAATGCCATGGGAGTTTCTTGTCCTTTTCCCAAATGGAAAATGCTTGAAATGAAGCTACCTTAACCCTCTGCTGGACAGAGACACAGGAGGAGGCTGAACAACCTCATCTGACCTTGTAGCTGATCCTTTTCTGAAGGGGAGGTTAGTCTTGAGACCTTCAGAGGTCCCTTCCAGCTTGAACTATCTGATGAGCCTATGAGAAGAGGATTCCAAGTACCTTCTCATGTAACTAAGGCGGATTCAGGAAAGGTCATCATGTGACTGTTAAGACATTCTTTTTTTTCTAGAGAGAATTCAAATTATAATATAATTTAAAGATTTTTTTTTGGTTAAAACTTTATTAAATAGAGAAAAGATGCCATCTTTACAGTGAGCCTTTATATTATTGTGTTTTATTATTATGTATATCCTACTGAACTGAATTCTGTTTGGTTTCTTCTGTCTCCTTGAAAATGTTAATGTCTGACAAATAGAGGTTCATATCAAGAACATGAAAGGAATTTGGGATTTTTCTGATTATCTGATGCCACATTATGTTGGCTGTGGTATTTTTTTTTTTTTCAGTACAAGTGAAAGAAGGAAACTGTCCCAGTAGAAAACTTCTCTAGTAATATTTCAAATGAAACTTACCTCGCAGGGCACAAAGCTCAGATTCTAGATGACACCAGTGGTACTTTCTATTTGTTGGGTCCCCAATGCACATGCAACACAACATGAAGCAGATTGTGGTTCAAAAAATGACATGATCCTTGTGAGTTTTTCCTTTGCCTGGAATTCCCCAGCAGCTGATGACTTAAATGTAACATTGATTTAAAGTAAAAATGTCAAGTCAAAAAAACTTGTATCCTAGTCTAAGGAAAAGAAATAAAGCACTAAATAAATGTAAATATGGATTTTTCCTGTAGAGCCCATTCTGCAAATTGGAGTTTTTGACCTTTTTCATTTTATTTTTATTACTTTTCAGCTGTAGAAACACTTTAGAAGAGTTTCTAGAGCCTTGATGAATATAGCAGAAGACTTATGAAGACTTATTTTTCTTTTGGGGAAATTCAAATATTTTAGTTGCAGTGTTTGTTTATGCAGAGATATCCCTGAGCTGAGCAATAATTCAAATAAAATGCTGTAGTGTCCTAGGAATTTTTTACTGAAGATTCTTCTGAAACTAAAAAATGTCCTCATATATCTTACTAGAAGAGTAATGAGTGTGGAAGAAAGAGATGAAAAAATACTGTTGAAGGAATTTGGAGAGTTCAAAATAGGTATAAAGGATAAATCTGCTCCATGGATTAGTCAGAGAGAGAGAAAGACAAAATTATTTACTCCAGTTTCCAAAACATGAGATCCAAAATGTAAAATTATAAAGAACTTAAACAAGTATCACCTCACATTTTAATCTTCAACTTTATTTTCTCAGCATACATTTTTCAATGTAAAAATGGCCCATGAGGCAGGTAAAAAGCAGCTCTTGACACTTATACTAGCAATTTATTGTCTCATGGGGGATGTAATATGTATTTGTCATTAAGTTCTCTTTATAAGGTGTTGTGGTTTTTTGGGTTTCTTTTGTCTATACATTTGAAGTTATTTCTGTGGTTTTCTGTTTCATACTAAAAAAATTCATCTGTTGTTTCTGACTTTTTGTTTAGAGAAATGCTTCAGAAAAATGAAAGTGTTGGCTGAAAAAAAGCGTTGTTATCGATAACATTCAGAGTGTTATGTCATCTGAGAATATCTGACCTTTGCCTTTTCTGGGTTCACGTTTCTGGTGTGTTTCTGTAATCAGTTTCCTGAATGTTTATGCAGGATTGTGCATTTTCTATGAAACTGGCCTTACACAATGTGTTTTCTTTGCAAGTCACCTTTGAAAAACTTATCAATGCTTAGTGATTCTGTGATGGGTCAGTTATGTCTCACTGGCAGTGTAAAGTGTGTGTACAACAGAATGTTATCAGTGAAAGCTATCTCTTCAGGCAGAGGCACGAGGGAACCATCAAAAGCTGCATTCTGACAAACAGATGTCAGTCAAAATGGCTCATTTGCCAACAGGGAGCATTTCATGGAGGACTGGGTGCAGGAGAAAGAGACAGCCTTTGCCTGGTTGATCACTGCTTGGAGAAAGAGGGACTTCTTTTCTTTGGAGATTGCAGTGTCTGAAGGTTATGTTAACTGTTTAATTTGTTTTGACAAAAACCTGATTAAGTAATGGAACAAGAGATAAAACATATGTTTGGTGAATTTTTATTAAGCTGAGTATACGGTCTAGTGGATCTCCAGTCTAGTAAAACCCCTCCATCTGCTTTTCTCTGCATAGTTGCAATTCTTGATCAGTGATTTTGATGAGCTTTCAGTTTAGAGACCTACAGGGCTTCTAGGAGAGAGTAGAAAAATATAGCTTTTCTCCTTGGTACAGAGAAATGCATTTGGGGTTAATACTTCAGAAGCAGATTCAGGGCGTTCAAGTGTGGTGCTTGGTCATTTTTTCTTCCTGTATGTCCGAGGTCTTCTGGGTGAGTGATGAACATAGATGATCTGTTATCTGCTTCCACCAGGTGATTTTGGAATATCCATATCTGGTTCCCTTGCCCAGATTACCTGAAAAAACCCCAGCAAAACAACATCCTAATAACCTTTTTTTCTGTAAACCCATAGCCAGCATTGCCACAAGAGCAAGTGTATATTTTAGTGCTGTAAATTTTTGTTTATCACTTCATCTGACAGCATGGAAATATAATTTCCTTTTAATTCTTGCAATTTTTCTTGTTCTATTAACACTGATAATAGTTATATCTACAGAGATTAATGCAATTCCCTCCCCCTAATTGCAGACAAGTGGTATATATGTTTCTACCTTTTAAAATTATTTGAATTAAAAGAAGACATTTATTGTTCAAGTATGTACTCTGACATCATTCTGTGATTTTTTCCCCCACTAATTCATCTCCACTATGTATTGAAAGCTTGTATTTGAAAGGCATATGTGAAGGAAACTTCCCAGTCTGACCATTCACAGGACTCTCTGGAAGTCTTGTGATGTCTGTAGCAAACTGCCACAATTCATTAATGCAAATAACATTGTTTTTAGATGACAGTGCAATGCATTCAAGTTGCATTCTTGACACAGTCTGTGGGGGTTTTTTCACACTTCCCCCCCATGATTCTACAGTTAGAAATTGCAATTAGAATGTGCAATTGAAATTGCAGTTAGAAAATGCAATTATTCCATTAAGAGACTCAGAAAATAAAACATCTGATTTTTCTGTTCACTATTTCTTCAGTCTTAGCACCTATTCGTTGATTTGAATAAGGAAGGATGCCGTTTTTTGCAAGAGTTTCACCCCAGCACATTTAATGGGAACTCTTTTATGAACAGAAATGGGAGCAACAGCGAGGTTGTACAACACTCCTGCATAAAAATTGCCTAAGTGTTTTTTAAAAAAGTTAAAGACAGGAAATTTTTAGAATCAAAAGTGACACTAAGGAACAAAAATTTTAGTATTAATAGAAATTCCTTCCATGTTCCTTCCTTGGATTTGGCTGTGGGGATGAAAGTTTCCTTGTGCTCTGCTGAGTTTCTGGCAGAGATGGGAGTTGACATTGTGAGTTTTTTATGAGACAGTTAACAAGTGGTTAGAAATTTTGCCAAAACGTTGCTCAATTACGTTGATGTATTCGTGTCAGATATCTGTGTGAGCCCAAACACCTCAGTGTCAAGCAGTGGGGCTGAGAAAATGCATTGTTTTGCCACATTGCCTGAGAAGTGTGGCAGACTGCCTCCGCCCCAAGAGGCAGAGATGTGGGGTGCAGTCTGGTCGGTTTGGACCCCTAAGTTCCCTTTCCTTAGTTAGCCCACCCTTTTGCAGTCCCTGCTCCTCTTGTAATTGGATCCTGACCCTAAACTCCGCCCTGGATGTACCCTATAAAACCTGCAATCCCAGTCTTGTTAGTGTTCTTGTCCCTGCGTTGTATCCGAGGGCTGCTTTATGTTTCTGCTCGGCTTCGGTGTATAATTTTTGTTCTTGTTAGTAAACGGACTCTCGGATCTTCTGGACAAGAACCCGTCTCGTTCCTTTTTCCGACGTTGGCCACAGGTGACTGTCTGAAGTGCCAGGACCCAGGGGAGTCCCCAGCTTGTCACTGCACCAGTGCAAAGCGGGCAGCGACAGAGAAGGGCTCTAGCGGGATATCCAAAAATTAGCAGGAATTTAAATATATTTTTTGTTATTACTTCCATACCTTCATAGGAGAATAAGAGGACTAAATTTCTGCTGCAAATTGTCCACTTTCCCTCCACAGCCCCAATCTAATGCAGATTATGTTGATTTTAATTTTGATTTTATTGATATAAATACTAGATTTCTGTACTTCAGCCAGTAACCTGATAATATGGTCCTGCACTTCACAGAAATATGAATTTCTTTAGAACAGGAAAAAGATTTTTTCTTGCGTAAACATTTTTTTTTTCTCATCAATAATCTATCATTTCTTAAATGTAAAGAAATTAAAATAAACCACAATAAGCCATTCTGAGCCTAGAAAAATTACTGCAGTAGCTTTAGGAAAATACTAAATGGACCACTTATTGAAGGGCTCCTGCATTTGGAGGGTGGATACTTTTTTGTCCAATGATTGTAAGTGATCTTGTCACCAAGTCATCTTACTGAGGTTGGCTGTGCAGTGAGGTTTCATCTCAGGGGATGGCAATAGAAAGAAGGGGCAGGATGTCAGTAGCACCATCTCCACAGCCCAGGGATGTTGGCTCAGCAGGTTTTCAGTGACATAAGATTGTGAGCTTGTAGGAAGTTAAACACGTTTACAACAACCCTACTAAAAAATCTGTCCAAACTAATTTTTTAATTTCTCTCAAAGATAATCTGTTTAAAACAAAAAAGCAAATTCTAAAGGAAAATGTTTTTTGGGTTTTTTCACTGAACTAGCTCTAGAATATGAGATTACAATATGAAGGTTGTATTCAAGACGATGCAATCATGAGAAGTACCAATTTATTTTTAGGGGATAGAATTAACCTATTGAATATTGAAAATTATTTAAGACACTGTGGGTGCTCTTCTGTGTGCAGAGCACAGTAAGCACTCACCAGAAAGTTATCTACTGGTTTAGACCCTTTAGAGCCACAAAAATTAATGAATTTGTGACATTTTTGCTGAATGGGTTTCACAAAATTAGTATTAAAAATGTATTGCCTTCAGCATGATCGATGTTGTGGCATGAAGAAAGGATGAGAAATGTATGAAGTAATTTACTTCCACTTGCAGAAAAAACAGCTGCATTGAAAATCTATCAGGAGAAAATTAAAGTAAGGCTGAAATAAGCAGCCACGTTAGTCTTCAGTAGCAATGCTGAAACTGTAAAAGTGAAGGCTTTGAAAATTTGAAATGCCAATGAGCAATAGAAAAGAATAGCCAGTTTAATTTAGTTTTGATACTGTATACAAAATGATATTCTATCTTAGTAGAATAGACCATGTGACACAATTTCTCTTTCTGTTTGTATCACAAGATTGCTTCCTTTCACTTTACAGAGAAGTGCTGTTTTGTTACACCTTAGTAACCATCCTTACTGAGATGCAAACATTGATTTCTATCCTGTTTCATGCATATTTTAATTAATTTCATGGTTTTTACATTCAGGTCTTAATTACTTTCATACGGAATATTCTGCATACAAGAAGGGGGGAAATCTGAGTACACTGCCTCAATAATTCTACTGCATAAATCTCCTACCATGGAAAATCTAAATAGATTGATTTTTAATGTCCTATGAAGCAAAGATGAAAACTAAGTATGAAAATGATTTTTAAGTATTTGGAGACTAATACTTAAAAAATTAGAGGCTTTCATTTATCATGAAAAGGCAGTGATGGCTGTTTTCAGTACAAAAATGAATAGCAAATTGTTCTGTAAGTTTAATTATTTTTATTTAAAATTATATAAATTAACAGGCTTCATCAAGCACATGGCAGACTGCCTGCTTCCATGCTAAAGAAAATGGATATTCAAATATGAGAGCACAGTGCTGAATTTCTGAAAGAAATAGGGACCAGATCCAGTAAACCTGATGAAGTGGATCTGCAGAGACTGGGGTGTGAGAAGAGGGAGGCTGCTTCATCCACTCTTTAGGAAACAGCTCTGGAATGAAAACTGCACACTGTTCCAAGGCTCCCTGTTACAAGACTTAGGAGAACACAAGTACCTCAGAAGAAGATGCAAACTCATCATCTTGTTTGGATGGGAAGCTGCTGAAATCTGTGCAGAAGTGCTTCAAGCCATGCAAAATGGAAATACTGCTCTCAGGCATGTTTCTGCAATGCCTTCTTCCACCTCAGTGTGGATGCCTCTGGCCCCTTTAAATCCAAAAGCCGGATGTCCACTTGAAGACGTATATCCATAATCTTTCTTCCAAAAGAGTAAGTTCTCCTTACAGGAGGGAGTAAATTATTTCTACAGTTGTATTCCTTCTGGCTATGCATCTTAGAGCAGTTGCTCCAGGTGCTTCAGGCCAAGGAGATTCAAACTCACATCTCCTCTCCTGGGCTCCTTTGGCAGGTGAGGACACATGAACGTTCCTTGGGAGAGGGGAAGACAGAAGGAGAAAATAACTACAGACCTGTTGACTAATGCATACCACTCTCAGACAATAATGTAGAGGTTTTTAGGCTGTTTTCTGACATGAATTCCTTATTGTAAACTTCTGGATGAGAGTGCTG
Organism: Alaudala cheleensis; assembly: GCA_013398995.1. Taxonomy (NCBI): domain Eukaryota; kingdom Metazoa; phylum Chordata; class Aves; order Passeriformes; family Alaudidae; genus Alaudala; species Alaudala cheleensis. Next base: position 143,941 of record VWYE01021404.1, on the reverse strand, counting down.
TCAAGTGGGGGGATATTTGCAGGAGAGAATCTTTATAGACAAACCAAGGAACCATCCTTAGGTTAGGAGGCACCAGTTCCTCTGTGAGTGCCATAATGACTAATTAGCTGCACAGGATAAGAAGTTAGAAGCTGTAAGGAGTCACCTCCAGTGGAATAGCAGACATGGCTAGTTTGAGTTCAGAAAATAACATTTTGAGCCTAGAAGTTTCTATTTTTCATGCTTTTTTCACTACAGAAAGACTGGTAAGCTTTGGAATTGGGTCATGGTAATTCTGATGCAAATTCTAGATAATGCTATAACAATTGTATCAATAAAATGGTATTATACAAAACGTGATTATAAAAAAAGACCATATAAGGCTATAAAGTGGAAGTATATAGAATGTGTTGCCTTCTTCACAAATTATCTATTTATTCCTATACATATCTGTATGAACACACAAGCCAGCCCTCTTAATTCACTGTCTTCTGTATACAGTCTTCTTCAAGTTTCTGGGTGTACTGACAAATGAAATGTAAGGAAAAAAAAGGAGGAACTCAATGAAAGTGTCTTTAAAGTCTGCTACAGAAACCACTGCTCTTTTGATTCCTGTTTGTATTACGAAGTTCCTAATGCTCCAAATAATTTTCATCAGATTTATCTTTGCATGAATGTGTTGTCCAATTGACATGAATAAGACAGCTTATGCACAGAAAATTAGGCACAGGTAGGAGAAGGAGAAAATTCAGTGCTCTGTATAATTGCTTTTGGTCACTTGTTGATCCACAAGAGACCTGGTACAACACAGCAGTGATGCTGCAGAACAAGTCTTTCTTTCATGGATGTTGTGGCATTTATCAAACTGTGTCAGTTTTAACTGAATATTTTCATGTGGTCTGAAATGATCTACAATTTCATATTCTCTGGTTTTCTAGCCTTATAGTATTGTAAATTATAGTGATGCTTTTCCTTTATTCTGCTTTTGTTTTCCTGTGTATGAACTGAAAACCTTGGGCTTCAAGTCCCTTAAGTGATACAACATAAAATTTGGAAAAAAAACCAAACTCTTAGAAAAAAGTTAAATAATATAATTCTTGGTAACCAATTAATTGAAATTCTTGTCCCATGCAAATCATATTAAGGTGTCTGTATAAAACAGATCAGACTTTGTAGCAAAACATCCCTGGACCTGAGAGGACAGTATGAAGCTGTGTCATGGGACATCAGGGATATTAGGAAAATGTTGGGCAGGGGAATTGGCTCCCCATAGAAGTGGTCACAGCTGCAAGCCTTCCAAAGTACAAGAAATGTTTGTAAAATGCTCACAGGTACATGGTGTGGGACTTTGGGCTGTGCTGTGCAGGGCTAGGAGTTGGACTTTGCTGATCCTTGTAGGTCTCTTCCAGCTCAAGATATTCTATGATTCTATGAGAGGGACCTTTTTTCTAATTTTCCTATGTGCAATGACTGCTCAGATTTGGAAGCTGCTGATCTAGATGCATAGTACTAATTGGCAAAGGCTTCATCTGAACCAATTTGTAATTGGGCAGAAAAGAAACAGTCCTGGCTTTTGCAAGGCTTAAAAAACTTTCTCAAAGATACCACGTGTCAGAAGAAATTCAAGTGTGTCTTCAACTTGAGGCATCCAGAAAAGCAATGAGAGATAATTTTCAAGACTTCTTGTATCCATTCCATTTTTTGGGTTGAGCAGTAATTTGTTTATGAGTCAGGGACATTCCATCAGTGATTTTTTGTGAATCAAACAACAGTTGGGCAGTCATCCGCGTGACAGAGACCATTTGATCCCCAACGCTAACTGATACGGTGCAGCTCACATCTCTATAGAACTAAATTATTTATCCCATTATTTTTGGTCTTGCAAGTTTGTGTCTAGGAGCTTTTTTGAGACAATGCTAATTGGTAGGGGTTGAAAGTACAACGGGGACTAAGGTGAGTATGATAAGATAGTGGCTTTATGTTTCCTTTGACACAGTTTTTTTTTTTCTGTAGAACACAAAAGGTATTGAAGAGAAACCCAAAGCTTCAGTTGAACACTACCCCATGGGCTAGTTCCTGTGTTCTTGTCTAGGTTCTAATCTGATCCATGCTATATTCCTACAGCAGAATAGTAGGTAGACAGAATTTCTGAGTCAGGCTTATTAACATAATTCTTAGCCACTCCTTTTCTGCTCAGCAAAAAAGTTTCTAAACAGCTTGTGCAGTGAGTTCTCCTGTAGTTGAGCAAATCCTGTGTCAGTGTATTTGACTGGCATTTAATAGTAGTGATTCAAATGCTGAATTCCTAAAATAACTATTCTTAATGCCTGGAGCCCTAAATTTTCACCCTCACTCAAAGGCTGTATCTACCCTTGACCATTTCCAGTCTTATCCTCCAATAAACATGATACATTTACTGCTGCAAACACAGTCCTATTAACTCACCTCATCTTGCAGAATTTAGCAATATACTGAAATCCACAGTGACATGATTTGGCCAGGATTAGGGTAATGCTATGGACAGCTACTTCTGTAGTTACCCTAATCCTGGCCACATCTTTTCTCTGATTAGCATTCTTACCATTGTGAATATTTCTCAGTCCAAATCAGTTAATCAACCTGTTTTAGAGCTCGTTATGGAGCCCTGTGACCTTGCTGTTGGAAGAAGCATAAAGAGATTTCTATCCAGATTCAAGGAGCATGTTATGCCAGAGGTGAAATTCATATATTAAGTTAGGCAGAGGTCACAGTGATGGTGTAATGCTTAAGTTTAGGTTTACTTTAATCTTGCAGCAGGGGGATAAGAAAATACCATTTGGTTTGCTGGTGTCTCTTCAATGCTTGTTTAATATAGCAAGATTAATGATCAGTCAGGATAGCTGTGTAAAAGATGAGAGGTAGAGGAGGGGTTTGAATGAGAAGGACTGTAGAACTTTATTAATTCCTAAATTCTTCAGCTCTGATGGCATCAGGGAAAGGGTTGTTGCTGCCAGAAGCTTCAGATCTCGTTGATGAGATCAGAAAATCCTACATAACTAAACTGCAGTGCTTACAGATACACGGGAGCAGAAATATTCTGTTTAACTTCAGATAATGATATTTTTGAAATTATTAAAACCAGCTTTAGCATTGCCTAGAGAGTCAAGATTCAGAAAAACAACGTCTGAGGGACTTTTCTGCAGAAGTCACTAAGCTCAGGTAAGTGTGGTAGAGACAGAGGCCAGTGTTGTCCAGCAAACTGCACGTTGATCATGAAAACATATGAATGGAGAATTTTTTCTTTCCAGTTCAAGGACTCCCTCCTTTCTGAAGGCTTCATCCTGATTGCATTTTAGCAGAGGAGTTCTGTCACTCCAAGAGGGAATACTTCACACAAAGATTGGCTCTTTCAAAGTCAGCTGTACCTTAACTTGCATTAATTTATCACAGAATTTACTCCTGAGGTGAAAAGAGGCAAATAATGGCAGTGTAAGTTGTTCTGTTGTAAGATTGTACCTAATTTCAGTGGAACTGGAGGCACTGAATGTCTTGCAAGATCAGTAGTTTAATATCTGTAAATGGGTTAGAAGTGAGCCAGGTAAAGTATACCCTGTTTGTCAGGGGAATTTCAGCAACACTGAGCACTCCTAGGATAAGAATTGTGTTTTTGCAGAAGGAAGTCAGCCCCATTGCTGAACCATTTGGCAAAAGCATGGACAAGACCTTCCTGAGAGCAAAAATTCTGCAACAAAGCAAATAGAAAATTTATATTACCTTTTTCCTGCCTCAAGGAATGAGATATTGTTTGCTGGGTAAATGATGTGTCAGAGACACTAGTGTATGAAAACTGTGTAAGAAGGAAAGTACCAAAATGAAAGTTGGCAAAGTTCTTTGGCCTGATCCAGCTGTTTGCATAAAAGAAAGATTCCCAGAGTAGTATGAGCTTGTGTCTTTTGACTGAAAATGCCACAGATCCACAAATTGCTCATATAGATTTACTATTAAACTGCTTATTTATGTGGTTTTATTTATAAGCAATAGTTGATAATGCATTCATAAAGAGATTAAAAATCTAATTGTTAATACTTGGTTTGGTATGCTTTATTTTTTAAAAAAACCTGTTTTGCACGAGGCAATGAATGTATGAAATGGGACTTATACTCACTCTTCCAAGTTGCATAATTCTGAAGTGTGAAAAGGCCAATCTGATGTGCACTCCAGTTATTTTTAATGCAAGCATTACAAATCTCTCAGAGGGAAGCCATTATACAATATTTAAGCCAAGCCATGTGAATACTCTGTTATCCCCCTACAAGCTTTGCTTACTCTTACTGGACATTGTGTGGTGACAATAACCAGGCAGCACTCGTGGAATTTACAGAGAGATTATTTTGTCCCTAAATTGAGTGGACCACAGGCAAGCCTTGGATGCTGCTAGGGAAATAAAGCAAAAAAAATGTTTTCTCTTTTGTTCCCTCAGTAGTTGTTTAATATAAAATGCATTACATTTGGTATTTAAATAAATTAACTGACAGCTGTAGGAGATCAGTTTTGTAACATTCAGCAAGGTATTTGATATTTGCAAACATAAAGGTCTTAGTAAAATACCCATTAAAAACCTGGAAAAAATGAATGTGGTTCTTTGCAATCTGGGTTAAACAAGGTTCATGGGGGAGATGTAAAACCTTTTACTAGACCTGCTGATATAATTACAATAAACAGATGAACCCATGAAAACCTTTAAATGCATGAAAATCTTTTGGCCTTTGAAATATGAGGCATCAACCTTCACAACTCTGCACAAGAGAAGAATAATTGCTCAGAATTCAACTAGAGACTGAGATAAAAGCTGATTAGTATCAATAGAGTAAGGTTCTCCGAGGGAATATCACAGCAAGGGAAGAGCCCAAGTGGGGCAGAGATAAGGAGAAGGAAATTATTTTTGATGATAAATTTGATTAGTTAGAAGTTTAAAGGTGGAAGGAGGAAGGTAAATCACAGACTGACAGAAAAGCAGATTTTTTGTGGTTTTGATTTTTAGTGTTTAGGGCAGCTACAAATTTGAGTTTCTATAGGGCACAATGGCACTGTAATAGTTACTCTTTTCCAGTGCAACAACGTACATATAGAGATGTATGCAATGTATGCAATGAACATATAGCAAAAGAAATAATTTTAAAAATCAGCAAAAGCTATCATCTTTGATATAGTTAAGGAAACATGCTAAGCATATGTCATATTATGTACTCCCAGAGGCTATGGCCTTTTGGCATAGGCATTTCTACAGCCTTGGGGAATCAATGACACAGAAGATCACTAGGTTAAAAAAGCATTTGTCCATCAATTTTATTAAAAAGCTGTGCATGGGATGCATGCCAGATAGAGTTTAGCTTTCCCTAGAGTCACTGAAAAAAAGTTTAGCAAAGTGTGGATGATGTCTAAAGGAGTTAGGGACCCTTGAAAAGATTTTTTTTTCCTTCTGGGTAGGTCCTCAATAACCATCAGATTTTGTATGTGAAAAAAATAATAGTCCTATAAGTATTAAATTTAGCAGTGGTCTCTGTTTCCACCCAGAAGAATTTTCACCTGAACTGAACTCTTGAACTGTTTTTGTGCCAGGAGGTAAAGAAACTGAGCTCAGAAAGCCAGGTCAAAAAGGTACAATGACTAGACTAAATTTTTAATTTGTGTATTGGCATTTGTGTAGCCAGTAAAAGAGAGTTTTGTTGCCCACCCCCTCCCCAGTTTATTTTTTCACGTACAAATTGAAGAAACGTTGGCTTGTGTGTATCTGTCATTGTCTGTTGTATTACCACAACAATGCTTGGTATTTTTATGTGTACACAAGAAGAGGCTGAAGATGTTATTTCATGTGGGCATGGAGGAGGGTTCAGCAGAAAGCTGTGTGCTTAAAGGAAGAAGGGATGAATCCTGAGGGACTGGCTCAGGAAGAAAGAATTTAAGCCTTAATCATGTCCACATTCTCCTCCTACAGAACGAATATTTTTTTCTGATGTATTGAAGTTAGCATTTTCAGGAGAAAGAAGCAATAGCTGAGAGCTGTCTGAATTTTAAGCTCAGCTGAATAATTCCCTCTAACTCTCTAGCAATGGAATGCTAAGCACAGATGGAGTGGTGATATACTGAGCTGGGGGAGCTGCCCAGACTGTTTGTTGTTCCAAGTATTTGATTTTGTGAATAGCAATAAAGCCTTTTTCATTGACCTCTGAAGGATTAATTTCTTAATTTAGCAGTCAGAGGCAAAGAAGTCTAGAGAAAAAAGTATTGGATATACATATAAGGAATTGCAGTGTTCATAGTTTGTACAAGGCACAAGCCCCATAATCTGCTGATTGCAGTTGAATTTGAGAAAGGCTAATTCATGAGCTTTGACATTCCAGTTATTTTGTTATTCATACATCTGTATCCACCCTGTGCTCCTGTTTTAGCATCACTTCAATGGCTCTGCTAAACAACACTAAAGACAGACAATGGGTAAAACCACATAACTACATTTTCCTAAAGGAGAGTGTGGAAAATTTAATGAGACTTTTATTTGATTTAAGGTGGCTGCTTTTCAAAGAAGAAATGCAGGATTTTGTTAAATTATGCTGACAGAGGAAGGTAGAAAGTGAGCACAAATTCTCCTCCACTGAAATTTTAGACTTTTTCAAAAGAATAATTTTTGTGCTTGGCATATTTATTGGTGGCCTGATACAGATGGCTTAATATTTCTTAGAAGTATTGCATTCATTTTATTTATAAATTGTCCTTTTTCTTAATCTCTCTGTTGGATGGATTAACTACAAAGATAAATATCCAAGTCACATTGCCCTATAATTAAAGGATGTAAAAAGAGAAACAAGTATAAAGGAATACAGATGGTTACCTAAAAGCACTTTTCAAGGAGTAAGCTCTTCCTGATTACAATGGAATTAGTTCAGAAATACAACAATGATATGATTTTAATGACATATAGACTGTGTAAAGTGATAATTCCAGACCAGCTTTTTTAGAGAGACTAAAACAGCCAAGGCAGTTAAAACCAGAGTTTTAGGAGTTAAGACCATACAACTACCTGAATTTGCATATGGTGGGGCAGACAAAGAGAATACCTAATTCTCTTATGTGAAACTAATAGCCCACCTGGTGATGTGATTCAGCCAATCTGCCTGTGTCCTGCTGGACACCTGATGCTCCCAGGCCCTGGAATGCTGCTCTGTGGCATTACCAGGAGCAGGACTGCAACAGGTGACCCTCCTTTAATGGATCTGCAACCCCCTTAGGCAGGATTTTTTCAATATGACCTTGCTGAATCTAGGAATTGTTTTCTCTGCTAGACAGACCTATAAGGAGAAGAGATGATTTTTAAACCACCCCTAGCTCGCCCTATATCACTATCTGGCACATTAAGAAATTAATGGGGAAAACCACATTATATACCTAGCAGCAACATTGGAGGCCCTGGAGATCCAACTTTTCCCCTCTGACCAAACTGATGTAAGATATCAAACTTCAGCAACAAATGATATCATTTTTAGTACTGCTGATACTTCCCCTTGGTAGCATTAAAGATGCGCTTGTGGAAATTTCTATTCTGAACAGCTCAGAGTTCAAGGTATATACACAAAGTAGCCAAATGGTAATAAGCTAGAGTCCCTACTTTTGTTCTCTTAATAATAATATTCTTAAGCAATTTAGTGCCATATTTTTACGTTAAGTGAAAAGCAATGAAAGGATGTTTTCTTAGTGCATATAATGGTTACACAATTTTTCTGGGATTATCTTGCAAGAAAGTGATTTGATTTTTTTTCCCCATGGTTAATGTAACATTAAAATCATTTCTTTATAGTGGTGAAAAAATGGACAAATATTTTATTAAGAGTGACTAAAAAGTAGACTTGTTAAAGACCATTTAATGTGTTTAGTGAACACTTCAACAGATGCTTGGGTTTAATTTTTAATGTGGAAAATAAAAACCCCCTTCTTGGAGAACTTTGTTAATATTTTTTTAAGGTAAAGACAGATGACTCTGTTTAGTGGAAGGAAAGAACTTTTTGTCTCTGGACTTAATATTGTGGTACGAATTGAATCATTAATATCAACATTCATGCATTTGCTGTCAGCCTGTTCTGCCTGTGAGTGACTGCAATAACCTCTTTTCTGGCATTTATGTGTGTATTATATCAGAAGGACATTTTAGAATTCATTTGACTTCTTCAGGAGCTGGGGATGGGGAAAGTAATTTTCATAGCTTTCTGAAAAACAGCCTTTTTCTGCAGCTGCTCAGCCTAGGAATACTTCTCAACTTGATAACTATTTTAACCTAAGTCTGAAAAAACTCTGGAGCCTTACAATTAGCCAGAATTAACGCTAAATAGAAAACATAGTGGAAAAGTGCAATTTACAGATATTTTCTAGTCATCAAATCATAACATTTTCCTGAAGTAGATGTAATTAGTAGTTGTGAGCTTCTGTGGCATTTTAAAATAAGTAGAATGATGAATACTTCCTTACTATATGGAAATTAGCTATTATTAAATACAAGAAATTAATATTTTTCAGATTTCAATTTTAAAAACTACAGGACAAAGTATTATTAAGTTGTACCAATTCTGATAATTGAAATCAAATTAAAAAAAAAAAAAATTGAGCCACTCATGTACCACAGAACTTCCAATCAATAGCAGGAGATAAATTGATATGATAACAGTTAAATGCTTCTAAAACACCTTGTGGCTTAGCAGCCCAGAGACACCCCACTCTCTCTAGCCAGCTGGAGCATCCCAGGTTCCCCATCAATGCAAAGCCCTTGGCAGGGCACTTCTTGCTGTGCAGCCCAGACACCCACACAGTGCCCAGGGGTGGGAGAGGACAGGTGTGAACTGGCACCAGTGCTTCCCCAGCACATGGAATTGGGGGGGCTTGACATTGCCTGGTGTTTCCTGGGTCAGGATGTGGTTTCCTCCCTGCTCTCCTGCTTCCATTCCCCCAGGACTTGAGAAAGATGGACCTTTTCTAACATGGCAGGATTTCTTTGGGATTTGGTGAACTGCATCCTGATTAAGTTTAGCAAATTTTCGACATAGTGTGCAGCCAGTTTTAAATCTTGCTATAGATAATTACAAGATATAGTTGTGTCTCTAATGACTGTTTTCCCCTGTGGGTGCTGAATTGTCTTCTCCCCTGAACAAAAGATCCTGACTTTAGAAAGACTGAGGTATGTTGAGTTCAGTTTTATTCTGACTTTCCATCTCTCTTAAGTGGTATACCTGGAGATAGAGTAGGTGGGTTTCAAACCTCCACTATGGCTGAATAAGAAGCTTAGCTAAAGAATAGAACTGGAGAAAGAAATGTTTTAACTGAGAAGAAATTAAGAAAAACTTTTAATTAGTTTTATTAGTTATCAAGCGTGTTAAGCGCAGTTTTGAAGATGAAAAAACATGCTGTCAATGTTCAAATGAAAGCATGGAATCTGTTAGAATAAAGACTTGCAAAGCATTAGTCACAGTGGAAAAGATAATTTAAAAAAATAATTAAAAAAATAAGTTGCCCAGATTCCTTTCAAACTAATTCTTAACCAGACCTAGATGTATTTTTTCATCATTAAAATGAACAAATATAGTTTTATGGAAATTAATTTTTAAAAGAAATGGAATAAACATTTTTAAAAAATAAGTTTCCTCTGTGGATTATGTTGTTAATTATGAGTCTCAAAGCAGCTAGATATAAAAGTTCCTTTACAAACTAATGATTAACTATACATTTGGTACATAGCAAGCCTACAATCATCCAAAGAAAAAGACATTTTCTGTGAAAACTTTGCATTTGTTGGGCAGATTGAGACATGCAGCTTTAAGCCCATGAGTTTGCCTGATGTTCCCCAGATCCCAGTTCTTCAAACAGGTTTGTACTGTAAGAAATTTCCCTGAAGTCTCATATGGTAAAAGCTGCATCTCAGTCTAGAAATACTGAGAATAAAGTACTAGTTTTCTGAAAGTCAATGACAAAACTTCTACTGGCGGTCAAGTGGCCTGGATTTTGACAAAGTTTCATAATAACTCCCATTTTCTTCATAAAACATCACCACCAAATATGTATGAAGAGTGGGAATTTTAGTAGGAAGCAAAGAATGTGAAGTTGTTGTCCAGGAGAATGAAAGACAAAGTCACTTAAAACTTCAATATGATTGGGCAGAAAACCACAATACGCTTCAAGTCACTATAAAGCTACAATTTTCTATGTATCTTCTTCTTGGGGGATGGGGTGGAGTGGTTGGTGGATGGGAAATTGGATTTTTACTTCTTGTTTAATGGAATTAAGTTCTTCTGCACATTTGTGCAAATTCTGTCTTTTTTCATGAGAACCAATTAGAGGTCTGCCAGACTCCTGTTGAGCTGTGTACAGTAGAAAAACAACATCCTCATTTGTTAACTTATTGAAAAAGAAGGTCTCTAGTATGTAAAGAGTAGGCAGAAAAAAGCCCTGAAGCACAAAGAAGTTAAGAAATGACAACGTGACAGTTGCCCCCAGCTCCCTGAACTAATTGTTTGTGTCCAGTAAATGCAGTTCTCTTCAAGTGGGAAATTTTTCATTTTGGAAATGTGGTTCAGAGGTCACTACTGCCATCAATGTGCTGGCAACAATGGGAGTTTGAGGTACTGAGGTTTTCCATGTGTTGAGATCTATTTCAAGAAAACTCTTGCAGAAAAAGCCCTTCATTATGTACCATGCTATCTTTTACTGAGACTCACTGACTGAGATAAATAAGGAAATCGAGATTGACAGCATTTGCTACCAGCAGACTTAGCCAACTTCTAGTCTCAGGAATGGAAAATCAATCTGAAGATTGGGAAGAGAAAATGAAGCAATTAATGGGTAAATTGATTCCAACTGATCTACTTGGAAAAGTGGTTATCTCTTCTCAGACTGGGGAAGGGCTATGTTGTTGCAGCTCTCAGTTTACATTGTCTGACATGTTTATTTACTATATTTATAGGTAAAGAAAGTATGTAAATTTGATATATAAGGAGAAGAAAGTGATTCTATTTTATTTTTCTTATTTTTAAAATTTTGCACTTTTTTACATAAGTGCAAGAAATTCCAACTCTCAGTGCAGCAAAAGCATCTTTGTACTTGCCTCAAAAAGAAGATTGATGTGGTTTTATTTTGCACTGATATGGAAACTCACAGAAACACTGTATAATCAGCTAGAGAAGGGACAACTCAAAATAAAATATTTTTTAGAAATACATATTTTTGATGATTCAAGATCTAATCTGATGTATGTAATCTTGGTGCCCCTCTAATAGATTTTATTTTCTGTACTAAACTGCTGTTTCACTAAAGTAAATAAGCCCGAGGATTTTCTGTAGCTTCTCTTCTGTAGAATCAAAAATACTTTTCTGTTAACTCACAATGAGTCTCAACTAAAAATTCCTCTGGGAAAAGAAAAGGAATTTCTTGACAGCTTATGTTGATTTGTGAGTGTCCATCTTGAGATCCAAATCAAGTCCCAATTGTCTAGAGTCCATAAATAAGTCTATCAGAGTCTGATGAAGCTTCAACAATACTAATTGTCCCCAATGGCTTGTACGTGTTACAACACTGCTGAATCTACTTGTTCACAAAAAAGATGCTTTTTCATCTGTAGAAAAAGATTAACAAGAACACTTTGTGGTTGAAAGTTAATTCTTTAATCTTCCCTGCTATATATAAACGTCTGCTGCATTTGGCAATGATAGTTTTAGAAGTGAAAGGGTAAAAATGATGGCTACAGTAACCATATATTTCATATCATGGTTAGTTATGAGTTTGCAATGAGGGAAAAGGATATCTTCAGTGAGCCTGCCTGTAGCAGAACAGCCTGTCAAATATATTACAAAGGATGTGTTGATTTTGTGGATTTTTAAAAAATTTCTGATTTGGAAGATCATTGTCATTATATCTTTAATGCTGTAAGAATGACTGCCCTTTATGTGTTATAGTAATCCTGCAGTAACTGTTAGACCCATTGAGAAAAGCTTTTATGTAAATACATATACTGTATTTTCCCCTCACTTTTTATTTTCTCAGAGGTCAGGAGTTATGGTGGCCATCCCAGCTGCTGCTATCCTTGTTAGTATAAGTCTGCATTTACCATGGGGCCACAGGAACACTGTTCTAACCAATTCTGTGATATTATGGGTCGAGTTTGGTGCAGATAAGGAGTGGTTTACATTACAGGAATGCCGGTTATGAGAAGGTAAGAGCCTGTCATGCCCATGGGTGTCCTGTCCATGTGATAAAGAGATGTCCATGGCTGGCTGTGCAGCATCCTAAGCATGTGAAGTATGGAAGGAGATGGTGCTCCAGACTGGGGTGTCCATACTGGCACCTAGGAAAGCAATGCATATTTGTGCAGCCTTTTGAGTAAATGTCTTAGATGAAAATAAAAGGATCGGGACACAGCCTGGGGATGGGAGAAATCACATTGTGTACATTGAAGACATATCTGGTGAGAAAACTGTTCTCTTGCCAAAGGTTGTGTTTTTATGTGCCTTTTCAAGTCTGGAAAAATGGAAATGAGAAATTTTAAGTGATGACTTTTTTTCCCTGTGGATTATTTTTAAGCAAGATCATTTAGAGAGCTTCTTTACTGTGTGCCCTCTGCAAACTGTTCTGTTTGTCCATCTGGGAGGGTGTGATAAATGTCAACAGAGAAGCAAAGTGAGTGGAGAAAAGCAGGAAAGCAAAAATCCCTTCAACATTCCTTAAGCCAGGTTTCCTACCAAAGGCAATACATCATGAAAATAATCCTATATTTGGGTAAATTTCTGTAAGTTAAAAACTAAGAGCTCTGATGACATATAAATTCTGTTTCTAAATTGGAATTGATCAATAAATAGAATTATTTTCTTCTATTGTTGATGGGTCCAAAATGGAGTGTTCTTCACTGAAATAAGTCAAATATGGGCATGAAAATTTATTATACACAGGGATGCATAACATCATCCTAGTGTGCAAGGTGCTGAGAGACTTCTATTGGAAGCTGTTTTAATGAATTTTTTCATTTGTATTCCCACACTGTCTTTCATCCAGTAGAAGGGATCTGTTCCAGTTTCAAGCAGGTGATGGAGGGTGCAGGATTGGTGTGTTTCAACTCAGTTAACATGCTTTTCACCTGGTTTAGGGGAATACCTAAGGCTGATAGTTGGCTGTCTAAAGTTCAAATGGTAACAGACATTTTCACAAGGGAAAATATATCCAGATTTAATTTTGAAAGGCCAAGAATTGTGGCAGTTCAAGAAAATGAACTGACACTACATATGCTGACAACTACTCTTTTCAAAATCCATCTGTTAGAATAAGCCAGGTAATTTGTCATGCTAAACTCAACCTCATCTGCCTGGAGGATTTAGGGGGGGAGGAGTGAAGCAAACCTGTAGCCATCCACATCCCCCCCTTTTCCTGGATGGACACTGGGTTTAGGTGCCTGGCTCCCATCAGCCCTGTTTCATACACTCTGCAGAGGGTGGTGATGACCTTTGCTTCAGCATGTGCATGGTAAGTCTGAGACATTGCACAATGATGAACTCACTGTCTAGCCACTGTACAGCTCTTGTGCATATATTTCAGTCTCAGAAATCCCAGACAGAAATATCAGCCCCCAGGGATAGAAATCACCATTTTCTCATTGAATCCTAGGGCTGATGAATCTCAGGTTGGCTTCAAGCCTGTCCAAGAACAAAGGAGATACTTGAGCTATGGTTTCAAATAAAAGGTCTAATATCTTCAGATTGTGTAAATTTGAGGTGTGGAAGAGGCATGAGCAGAAGAGCTGAACAGATAATAGATTTTTATATTTGTAAATATTTTTGTTTTACTATTTCTTGAAACCATTTGTCATACTTTAGCATGGATTTAATCTTAAATGCTGAACTGATAGTATTTTTAGGTAGGCAGTCCTTTTCCTATCTTATTTTAGTTTGGTAAATCAGGACACATCTTTTTATTTAATCTCCAAATCACAAGTCTTCTTGATTAAGTTCTTTCTTAAGCAGAAAAATACCCATCTCCACACTGGCATGTTTCCAAATGCAGTGCCTTTCAGCCTGCAAAAAAGAAACCAACAATTCCTTTCCATATCAGAGCACTTCACTCAACATGCTCAATGCATTCTTATACTGACTAAAGATAGGTGAAAGTGGCTCATGTTGGTCTGCTTTGTTTGCTGTGAAACAGCTGTACTGCCAACAGCTTGTTTTCCTAAACATCATCCTTTTTTCCCCTGTGACAGTATATTTTTCATTTAATGAAATATTTTTGTTCATCATTCAGAAGCATCAGAGATGAATATAAAACTATAGGTTTACTTCCAAGAACGTCATGAAAATATATGCTGTAATAAATTTTATCTTTCATGCTTCTCAAATAAATAGTTAATGCTATTTAAGGGAGACCAAAGGAAAGAACCATTTCACTAGAAGTTTTGTTCCACATAGAAACGATGGGGGGAAAAAGCAAATGAGGTTCAATACTCAGGATGCTCTCTCTTCCACCACAGCATCACTCATCACCTCTGCCTGTGGGTGATGTTTGCCTAATGATTATTACTCTCATATGAGTTCTTCTTCAAAACTTCATGAGCTCTAGCTCATCCTGAGCTAGAGCTGAGTGCTAGCATGGAAATTAATGATAGTGTGAAAAGTATTAACAATCTTCAACATTATGGATCAAAAATCTATGGTTCAGTGCTGTCTGCTGCTTTACCCAAGTAGGCACTACTGCTCTGCAGCTGTGGAAACCTGCATGGGAGTTCTCTCCACCTGAAAATGGTCATTAGGAAAAGGTAAGAGAAAGTGAAGTTTTTCATCTCAGCTCATTTGAATATGTTGCTCATGATGATTGTATTCAGCTGCTATAGCTCTTTTCCTTCTGTATTACCAGCTTTAGAAACATACTTGAAACATCTAAGCAGCTGCAAATCAAAGATGCACTTCCCTTGCAATACTTATTTTTTCTCATGAGAGCTGTCATGTGCTCTTAAAGATGGGATTTTTCCTGGTACTGGGGAAACAGGTACTGAGGTTGATGCAGATCAGCTTCATGCTTAATTGTTTGTGATCAGGACTTGAATGCCTGCCCACAGAACAGAGACTGACAAGATGGAACATGTAGGAAGGGTAGAGGAGCCCAAGCCATTGGACATGCTGCCGCATGCTCATAAAATCATCTAGCTGTGATTTCCAGCCCCTTGCCTTAATCAAACGATGAGACTTTGGGTTTTACCACATATAATGGGCTGTCAGAGCAATTTGCTAAGTAATTTAAATTTTAAAACAGATGTGTAATTAAGGCTCAAAGCTATTTTCAACGATAATTGGCCTTTGTGCTGTTTATAAGGTGTCACAACCATCCATAGCTTTAAAATGATATTTTTTTCTTATTCCTGGCGTTCAGCTCTAGTCATTGTGCCTTCTACAGCTTATGTGACACTCCAGAGTTACTGGAGACAAGAGGTTGGAACTAGCTGATCTTCAAGGTCCTCTTCCAACCCATACCATTCTATAATGCATGTTTTTCCTTTAGTTGAGATTCACAGTGTCACTTTCCATCGCAAGATTTTGTTTTCAGTCTCAGTTATGCTTCTCTAAGTCTACATATATTGTAGAGTCAGTTTTGCATTGTAGGTGGAAAAATCAATCAAAACCAACACAATCATTTTAGAAAACGAACAAACAAAAAAAAGATGGGCGGAAAACACTGTTTGTTTATTGTAAAGGTGTTTAAATGAGAGGCATTTATTTGTGTCCTTCAAGGTAAAAACTGGTGGGGTGGTTAACGATTTCCTTTTGTTGCCAGGTGTAACTGCTTAAATGGGCAAAATCTGAGTATTTAAATTTAAAAGCTTCAGTGGAAACACTTGCCACATGTGAGAAAAGAAGATCAAAGTCTCTCAGACATGAAGCTAGTCATTAAGTTACTGCAAGTTTTCTTTTATGATATGGAGTCATCCACCCACAAAGGCCAGGAAAAAAAAAAGAAACAATGTTCAGTGTTAGGAAGGCACCTTTCTGTTGTTTTGTTTGTTCTACACCCCATCCCCCCACCTTCCAAAAAAAATCCCCAGTGGGTCAGACCTGGTTTTATTTCAGAATGGTTGTGTGGTTTTGGTTATTAGAGAAAAAAAAAAAGCAAGCAACCAAGCAAGCTTGAAAACCTCTGGATAATAGTCATATTCACAGCATTTATTCTTCAGGTGCTCCTCATGCTGTGAACAGAACAAGACAGACATCCCTCAGAGGGAGAGGGTGAAAACTTGTATTTAAATACAGGATTGGCATCTGAGGACTGAATCACAGCATACAAACACAAATATTCCATGACGAGTCATATGTTTCAATTCTTGATTTCTTCATTACAAGCAACTCAAAGGGTTAGTAAAAACAAGTATGTTTTTACATAGTGTCTGTCACTCTACTCAATATTCATTTTTGGGGTGTATGTTAAATTCCCCTGGAAAATACAGAGTAAGTCACAGGGCCATTTTCCCACCTCATTTTACATATATAATTTTCCATTTGTGCATTAATAGTGCACACACAGATAACTTTGCTCCACTCATCCTTCTCTTTTATTTTTTTCTCATCTTGAAATTAGTAAAATTTAAAATATTCTACTTGTCAGATTAGGTTTATTATATACTCAGAACACACACTAAAGGAGTTAAGATTTTTTTTTATTGTTCCTTACATGTATCTCAGCAGAAGAGTGAATTTAAAAACATTAGGGTTAGGTAGGAAGAACTAAGTAACAGGAAATAATCGATATTTCATGACTCCAAGTATCAAACAAATAATATATACTGCTCAATTTCCCTATTGCAAATATGACATTTTTTGTAGGAATAAGAAATTAGAAAATTTAAAATGTCTTCTTTTCTGATTTTAATATGTTTTAGTGATAGGAAATTTGATCATGTTGGATCAGTGTTTAGGAATGGAGAAAAGAATGATAAAAAATTGCAGTTTACAGATAAGCAAGAAAAGCAAGCAAGCTATTCAGCACAGGAATACTTTGTCTCCTTAATGGATTTCTGCTGATTGTACAGCTTCATCTGAAGAACATTAATGAAGGAGCAATGTGATACATATGTCTGTGAGACTCAGGCAATGTAACAGATTACTTTATAGGTGACATTTTGTGCCTTTTAAAGAAGATTTTTTTTGTTTGCTATTGCCTTAAACTTGTTCAATATGCTCTATTTACATTTGACTTTTTTTCTCATGTGTCTCCAGTAATAGAGGTTCATTCAAATAGAAAGCAGTGAAGATGCCAAAGCCTACAATAAAAGAGGGTTTAGAAACAAAGTTTTAATCCAAGGCAGACAGATCCTCACTTTTCCCAGCACTGAATACCAAATGGTTCCTGCTTATTTCAGACTACAGGAATCACAGTTAATTTTTCCTCTGCCACAGGGAAATTACAATTTTGTGCTATGTCTGTCCTGACCTGGTGCACTGGGAGGAAAGTTTGACAGCAAGCACTAGAAACCACTTAACTGGAGGGTGGCATCACTGTGACAGGACTAGACAACTGGCCAACACTAAATTTAAGACATTTGGAGCAGCTTTATTTTTGAATTTATTTATTTATTCTGTTACCCCTTAAAACCAGGTCTTTCCAGCCAATTTCCATTGCTTTTCAGTCCTTCTCCTGTTCCTTGTGTACCCTGCAGAATGAGGCTGAGTTCAGTCAGACATGCAGGGTTGGTGCCTACCAAGTCTTCATCAGGCTCAATGCTGGGCTCCCTCTCTGCTCTGTGGGGAGTTGGAGGGTGATGAAATGGAGATGAATTCCTTGCAGCACCTCTCCCCAGAGAATGTAATCCCTAATGTAAGAGAAGGGGTCTTCTCATTGAAAAAACTTTCCCCAGCTTTGTTCCGAGAAGCATTATATAGTACAGCACCAGACAGAGCTCATTTTAGCAGCCTGTAATATATTTGCACTCAAACATCTTGCCTGCAACCTTAAACCTCTGTTCCACTGAGCACATTTCTGTCTGCAGGAAGACTTGTGGAATTTTGTTTGCAATTTATTGGTGAGGAAATTGCATGAGAGTCAAACATTTCTCACTTCTTGGTTTGAATTACACTGTTATCCTGCTGTCTGCTGTGAAGGGTTTTTAAGTGGAGTGTTTACCATTAGAGCCTCTCCATGTAAATTATTTACTATTGACAGTGATAGCTAGTAGGGAACATTTTTTGTGGGATATGAATTTATAATTACACTGTTAGTTTAAGGATTAAAGCTTTTTTTTGATGGCTTACAGAGAGTGTGTTTTTGGTTTTGAAACTGTAAGAGATGTACGAGAAATCTGACCTATCATGTTGTCTCTGGCTCAGGAGAGGCAATGTGGAATGAATAATAATAAAAAAAAAGGGCAAAGAATTATTTTCTCTAAAAACACTTTAATCTGAATCCATGGACAGATGGCCAAAGCAAAAATTGTTATGTTATTTTGAAAGCTTTGTGTGGCTGCCTGGAAGCTATTGTCCCTGCAGCAGGGCAGGCAGGGGGAGCTGAGCAAATTCTCCTGGTGAGTCTTTCTGAGAAGTCAGCCAGATTCAATCAGGATCCAAAGCACGATAACTTAAAAGCACAGTAAAAACACCTTCAACACATGCATTTCCCTGCCACCCCTTATTTACCATGCATGAAGCAGATGGAATATTCCCCCAAATGTGGCCAGGGGTGGAAAAGCAGCTGCCATTCCAAAGGCACAGCTCCATGGGGTCTGTGAGCAGGGTGTCTGTGAGACCTGGGCCCCAGGGAAAGCTGCTGAGGGAAAGGCCAGAGTGAGGGGTGCTGCTGGGGTGGAGGTTTGGCACTCAGCTGAGGAGCTCTGCTCAGCTCCTTCACCAGAGAGCATTTGCTTTGTGTTTGGCTGGCCATGGCTACAATCAGAGAGATATTTGCCTGCAGTGCATATCAATATGTGTAAAGGCCACATTAAACTTCTACAAAGAAGGCTTGTGTCTAAGTATCCAAATGAAGATTGTGAATAAGAAAGGTCTTAGTGACAGTGGAAGAAAGATTTAAAATAAACAACTGTTAAGTCCTTCTAAATTTATTCTCTCTATTATGTATAACATATAATACTTTAAAACAATGTGGTTTTTATATTTATTTGGTACATGATGACAAGAGGAAAAGGTTCAAAATAAGCTTAGAAGGACTGCTTAATACTGTCTAGCATGGGTGGATATGTGTCTTGAAACAACCAGTCTGAAAGTGATTGGCTTCTAAAAGTGAAAAAAATCAGCTGTTCTCAAAGGGCACATCTTAATCTCTATT
This sequence comes from Alaudala cheleensis, assembly GCA_013398995.1. Classification (NCBI taxonomy): domain Eukaryota; kingdom Metazoa; phylum Chordata; class Aves; order Passeriformes; family Alaudidae; genus Alaudala; species Alaudala cheleensis. The sequence continues at coordinate 124,645 of VWYE01021404.1, read as the reverse complement.
TTGCTCCCGAACTGAAATAGCAAAGGGTAATGAGTCTAAATGCAGTTTTTGAATTCAACAGTTGGAATCTTCCTTGTGTTTGGAAACCAGTGCAATGATGAAAAAACGAATTTCAGAACACCACAATCCAGAAAATGTAAAATTGCCTCAGAAGGAAATCACTGCGCCAGAAAAGTATTACATTAACTTACAAACAGTTGTTGTTGATTATAATGAAAATGACTGACTGTCTCTAGCCATGTTACAAGTGGGTGTAATGCAGCCACCAGTGACCCAGCCTGGCAGTGACGGGCTCTGCTACAAGAGGCACCACTCCTGGCTCAGGTGAAGCACCTGCTGGCATGGGCTGATTGCTAACCCATAGCTAACCTTAACTTTCACACTAAATGATCATTTTCCCAGATATGGTAAAATGGTTCTGACAAATCAGAGAATCCCAGAATATGCTGAGTTGGAAAGGACCCACAAGGATTACTGAGTCCAGCTTGGCCCTGCACAGGACACCCAAAGAATCCCATCATGTGCCTGAATTCGAGGAGCTTCATCAGGCTTGGTGCTGTGGCCACTTCCCTGGGGAGCTGTTCCAGTGCTCAACCACCCTCTGAGTGAAGAACCTTTTTCTAATATCCAACCTAAACCTCCCCTGACACAACCTCAGGCCATTCCCGTCACGGGTCACCACAGAGAAGAGATCAGTGCCTGTCTCTCCTCTTCCCCGTCATGAGGAAGTTCTGGATTGCCATGAGGTCTCCTCTCAGTCTCCTCTCTTCCAGGCTGAACAGACCCAGTGACCTCAGTCACTTCACACAGGTTCCCCTCAAGGCCCCTCACCATCCTCATTGCTCTCCTTTGAACACTCTCTAATAGCTTAATGTCTTTCTTATATTGCAGTGACAATGCCAGACCAAAATCTGACCAATTCTACTTTTCTGCAAACCTTACTTTTCAAAATTACATAAAATAATGGACTTCCTCTATTTTTGTACAAATGAGTAAAGCATGTGTCATCAAGTAAAGCATGTTGAGTAGATTTTAAGTACACCCATTTTTAATATTGTTTTTATTTTATGATGGCTTTCATAGTGAGCTGAGTGAAAAACACATATGAAATGTGTGTTTTTGTTTAAGTATTCAGATAAATAAAAAAGCCATTTTCCTAGGATGCTGTCTCAGGGCAGAAAGAAATGTGGCAACTGAATTACAAACCCTTTGTCATTTACAGTAAAGATCCTGATACAGCAGGAAACATAATGCTGTGACCAATTTTGTTGTAATATAAAGGTTCTATTTTGCCTTTTTATTTTGCTTTCTCTCCTGAACAGCTTGTTATAAGCTTTAACTAATGCATTTTAAATAAGCCACAGTTACCTTTTATTCTTGTTCTTCCAGAACGAGAATTCCACAGACACAATGAAAACATGCTAATCAAAACAAGATTGTGAACTGAGAAAATTAGATTGTCACAAGCATTGCCTAACTCAGTTCTGGTAAGTTTGCATTTGATTTACTGGGTTTTCCCAGCGTGTACTGCACTCATGAAGTTATTTCTTAGTAGAAAAATGCCCCAAAAGATACCAGAGGAAAGAGGATGATAAGCAAGTTTGTGTTTATAATATGCCATGAAGCAGAAAGGCAGAGCGGGTGCTGTTTTCTGGGTGAGCACACAGCAATATACTCTACAGATATTATATCTACAGAGTATATTGACAACAGCAGATTGGAGTGATTCCACATCCTGGGTTGCTTTTTACATGTGACCAAGTCTACAAAGGAACTGAACAGATTTTCTGTGGTTCAAGGGAAAACCTCCTTTAGTTACAGGTGATCTAGTTTTGAGGTCTCTGGCTTGACTGCCTTGACAGCAAATTTACAAATAATTAATTCTGGTGGGTCTGTATGCCAACAAAGCAGTTTGCTACCATTATGCACAGTGCCTTTTCCTGTTGCAAACACTATCATAGGAGACACACTACAAGAGACAACTGTCTCTGTTTTGGAAAGAAAATTCAGATTGCCTCAATGTCTTTGAAATCCTTACAGCTGATCTCAAAGCCCCTGCTATTTAATACTACAGCCTGAAAACCACTGCACACAGGGCAGACAGTAATTTCTTGAAGGATGAGATAATGCTGATATTGGGATAAAATGGAGAAATTTATGGCTGTGTTGATGAAATCTGGAAAACCACAGTTCATACAAACTGTCTCTGCAGAGAACTGGGGATCTGCTGAGCCACTCACCAGGATGCTGGGCAGCCTGCCTATTCTACAGCTACTGTGGAAGTAAAGAGAGTTGAAAGTGCTCGGGGCTTCATGACCAGAGTGTTAATCAGTGAAAATGGGCGATGCAGAGAAACTTCATCTTTGCATATAATTAGCTGGCATTGAAGTTGCTGTCTCTGTGGGATTAGTTTTAGACTCCACTGAGGCAGCTGAGCTGTGCATGGTAATTCAGCACAGTTGCATGTGCAGACAGTAGCTCTCAGATGCTGGCTTGAGTCTTGAAAGCAGTACAACAGTGTTGGCTATAAATAATACAGCAGGGGAGATGCAGGCACTGTTGTTTTCAATACTCATGTTAATCCATTACAAGTTTGCTCTGGTATCTCTCCCTGACACAGCTTTATGCTGCTTAGACTTGCCCTTCATGAGCAAGCAGTGAAGCTCATGGGTTTCTCTGTGCTCAGGCAACATGTGGCTCCAGAGTCACAGCTGTGTCTGGGAGGGCAAAGAACAGATGGGCTGAAAGTGAGCATGCCATGTTCAAAATTACAATTAAAATTCTATATTGTTTCTTAAGGACTACAAATCCAAAGGGGAAAAAAAAAATCCTCTTTTTTTTTTTTGTTCAGATGATCATATAAAATGAAGACTGGGACGTGGTCTCACTGAGAGACACTGGAAAGAGAGTGCTGACAATGAACAGTGGGGAGGCAGGGAGATCTTTGCTATAATGCAAACACTTTTTTCATTATATTATTGGACAGAGAATATCCAGTCTTGGAGTTACAGGCACACTGTGCTCATTCAGACACTGTCTGTGGACTGCCCAAGAAGCCTTGACTGTGCTTGGAGACCTGAACCCATGAAGAAACAATCTTCTAACTCCCATGGCAGGTGAGATTTGAGTGATGGAACTCAGGGCTAATGAACACTTACACTGTGCCCCTATAGTTGGTTAACATAGTGCTAAACTCTTGTTACTGTTCTCAGATTTCTAATAAATTACAAACAAGAAAGTCACAATTATGCCAAGAGGGAGCTTTTCTGTATATCTAAATTTTGTTGTCTATTTTATGTTCTGTTGTGCCTGATTTGTGGTACTCAAGTGGGATGAGTCACAAGTGAGTACATGCCCATGTATATTAAAGTAATTCCTTACAGTTGATCAAAAATCCTCTGATTTCTATAAAAAGAACATGCAGTTGCATGTACTACTGTGGATTGTGGAAGAGGCATTATGAAAAAATATAACAATACTAAAAAGAAAGCAATGTCTTTGTCTGATTTATATGCAGAGCAAGAAGAGATAATGGTGACAACAGTCATGTATGAGGTAGGGTGAAACTTGAAAGAATAAGACTAATGCAAATTTGTTTGATCAGGCACATCCATTTCACTAAAATTTTCAAATTATTTTTTTTCTTTCTCGACCAAGTGTTGCAAATCACTTATTTGCACTCAGAAGATTTTGTGCAGTCAGTAACATCTTGTGGGAACATCTTGTCTGGGAGTTTGACACTTGAAGAAAGGGAAGGGTGGAAATAGGTAGGTCTGGGTTTTCAGGCTTCCTAGAAACTTGCTGGTAGCAGGAGAACTCTCCACAGATGGGAAGAAATCACAGGGGTTTATCCTGAGGCTTACAGGGTCAGTGACTCTCTGTAGGCCTCTTAATACCTCTGCATAATAAGCTTTTCCTTTTTCATATTAATGTTTTTAAAGTGTTTCTGATCTGTATTTGCATATGGATGCCAGATGATGATGCATTAAGTCTAAACTGAGCACAAAAACATGCTCAAATGAAGCAGGGAAATACTGCTGTGTCAAAGCCACAGATAAAATTACATATGCAAAATTTACCTAGCAAGTTGCTGGAAAGGAGCCATCTCTTGAGTATTGCAGCAATGGGCTTAGCATTAAAGTAAACACAGGAAAATGTGTGATTGACAAAGAATACAAAAAATGTAATAGGATAGATCTTTAAAAGGACCTGCAATCTCTCTAGCACTTGGAGTCAGTTATGTAACAGATTTTGTCTAAAACTGAGTAATCGTTGTTGCCTGATAAATCTACTTAGGAAAAAAAAGCAGCTTGAACAAGTAACATTTTTTCTCAGATCACCTGAAACTTAAAGGTCAAAAGTATTCTATGCAGGTCTTCTGATCATACAATACATGTGATGTGCCACATTTGATTCTGCTGCAGCTGGCCATCCTTAAAGAGCTATTTCTAAAGTATGTGTTATCACTTCCAGTATACTGCATTGTTCTAAACCTGTGGGATGACTATAGATTATGGTGTGATAGAAATGGGATTTCCATTTCTACAAATATCAAATAAGACTTATCTGAAAAGTCTGTTTCTTTATTCTGCAAGGTTTTTGTTAATAATTGCAAGAAGATACATCGTTTTTTCTCTTCTTCACAAAGAGAAATGAGAAATGGGCCTTTCCATTTTCAAAGAAAAAGTTTGAAATTACCTTTAATGTTTCATTCTGGGCCCTCTGATTTGGCAAAATACAGCTTGAGTGTCTTCAAAACTTGAATACCAGAGAGAGCAAGCACTTTTTGCCTTATGAAGGAACTCTAAGTATTAGTGAAATTGCAGGATGTCAGCAAGATGTGTGGAGTTGGGCTGCATCACAGATCTTGGCTCTGTAAATACACTCTTTCTTTCAATGCCTCTGGGTTCCAAATTCAAAGCAGAAGACATCAGGACATGGAAAAAAGGGAAACAGGTGTTATTTTTACATGTCCTTCCTCTCATGACTCAGTACATTTTCCCACACCATAAAGTTTGTGTTGTGCATTATTCTTTTTTGGGCCTGAATCTCTCCCTTTTCTGTGTGAGATGTTTCACTTGGTAAATGTAAGCTTACTGGAACTGAAATGGATTTAAATTGCTGCAAAGTTCTAAGGGAATGACACTTTCTACTGAATAACTTTTTCAGCCTTACATAACAACCACATGAAAGTCGAAGCTGTGTCCTTTCCCAAAGTCATCGTTTCAAAGCTGTCACCTGTAATTGTTATGCAAGGAAAGGAACTAATCAGATAGATAGTGTTCATCATTTGATTTCATACTTGTTCTACAAGCTTAAGCACAGGAAACCAATGAGAGATTTATTTCATTGCTCACTCATATCTTTACTGCACAGCATAAAGATGAATGTCTACAAAGAGATCTTTGAATTTTTTTCTTTCAATTTCCTGCAAGAAAGGATACCAGAAAGATTTGTAGCTCTCCAGGGACTTAATTTCTATATATACCTGAGGGTGACTTCTGATCAAAGATGCCTTTTTAAAAGAAGGCTAGTGAGTCTAAATGCAAACTTCTTACCCAAGGGGCTGGCTAGGAGCAGGAGTAAGCTATAGGAGGGAACTGGACATTATTATTGGTAGAAGAGCATTGAAAAAAACCCCAACAAAACCATTCAAAGTAACCTGTTTCCTAAATGGAAAAGGGTTTTATTTTAATAATCCAATATAAAATTTAATAAAGCTTTTGGAAAGCTCATTTTATAGACATTGCTGTGATCGACATGTCCAGCTAACATGGTTATAGCTGAAGTTTGTTCTGTTAATTAGCACAGTGGCATTTGCAAACTTTAAATTGTGTTGTTTTTTAAGGGAACCTTGGTGTCTGGGAGCTGGAAGCTCCTCCTGATTTAAGCTTCCTGGGACCATGAATTCACCCACATGCTGAGTGGTCGTCTGATTTCATAATTTGCATGTGTACATAATGCTGACAGAATTATTTTGAAATTCAGTGTCAGTACTATCCCCTTTCCCTCGTGAGAAGCCACTTTATTGCCACTCTGCAGGAAGTGGCCTGATATGAGCACACACCTTGGTGTGTAACACACCTTGGTACTTTAGTATCTTTCCCTTAAAAATACAGTCAAAGTTTCTCCTTGATAATTACTGTTCTTGCTTTATTTCCTCACAGTTTGAGTAGTATAGACACATATTTTAAATTATTTATTTTCAGGAAACATTTGTGAATGGATTTCATTTAAATACTTTAAAATAGTCTTGATTCATAGGGGCAGTATCATTCAGCCCTTAAGAAGTACTGTAAAATCTAAGATATCTCAGAATTCCATATATTGGGCACACCTAGATTTTTTGAAAAACAAAACACTGCAACAGCACTTCCTTCAAATACTATTTTCATTGAACTTTTTTGTGAAGAAGGGCTTTGGCATTGATATTTAATTATTTAAATGAGTATTGAAGCAAAGTGTATTAAAAGTTGCAGGTAAGTCCTGAGTCTCGAGTTTTGCTCCTATTTGCTTTGTATATAACCCAATTTTCTTCTGCTTAGGGTTGTTCAGAAATCACTAATTTATCTCCTCAGCGTGACATAAAGCATTGCTAGATAGGATAGTGAATCTAGAAGCTGATTTCTTGATCATCTGTATAAACCTGCCACCCCTGGGGCCCATTCTGGAGTCAATCAGAAACCCATTTTTTTTATTTCCAGCCAGTTTCTTCCAGGGGGAAGCCCAGGATGGCTGCAGGGACCCTTTCCTCTGTGCACGATGGGTGACACAGCACAAAGCTGGGCTCACAGGTGCTCTGTGAAGCTGCCCAGTGCTACAACAGGTAACTCTCCATCTTTGACTCCATCTTTGTCTTCATATATCAGCCCCCAAAAAAGTCTTTAATGTTCTACTATAGAACCATCATTTCTCCCCTGCAACATCACCCTGTAAATGCCAGTGGCTACATCTCATCAGGGTCCTCCTCATCAGGGGATCTTCCTGCTGGATTGAGGAAACCAGAACATTGGTCCCCATGCACACAAAAATGTCCCAAAGACAGGAATGCTTTGCCTCTGTCTGGACCAGATTCTAACCAGACCTTCTGAGCTGATAGAAAGCTGACTGTGAATGCCACATACCTGTGTCATAGTCTTTATAGAATCTGGGTGTCTCTCTATGGGACAGACAAAAGAAAATGAAAGCTACTTTTTTTCTTTCTCCCCCCACCCTCCACCTTCCCTCCCACCTCTTTTTTCAGCATTCTTTATGACAAGAAGGGGTGTAAAGCTCAATTGTCTTCTTGGAGTTCTGTGTTGGTGGTGCTAGTCCTAAAGGACTACAAATTTAACCGTACCTGAGTATCTTTTTAAAATTAAGTTTCTTAAAACACCCTGAAATGTTCCAGCTGCTCAGTGTTTGGGCATTTGTATCTGATGAAAACCTTTGGGTTACAGAGGGCTGCAGAGACCTGCAGAGGCTCCAATTTAGAAGAGAATTTAGTGCATTTAGGAAGTCAACAGAGGAAGACTTCTGGTTCCACTGGAACTAAGGAACCTGAAATATATCCTTACATCTACTCTAGCTTTTAAAACAAGAAGTACTTCAAATTACAGATGAAAGCTGTTAAATTGTCTTGACATATCTTCCCTCTCAAGAGATTATCCCAAAGAATTATTCAAACTATTTAACTACAGCAAAGTGCCTGTGAAGAGATATCTTTAGTTTTGCTGCTTTTTAACAACTGTACCTGATTTTCCAAATTTAAAGAAGAAATCTTTAGTGTATTTTAATTAAAAAAAAATAGTTTTAAATTAAGTGAGAAAATTGAAATTCCCTCTGTTTGAATGAAACACAACCAACACTTGTGTTTTACTCTAGAAGAACTGTTGGGAATAATAACAGTTAACCTTCATGCCACCTGATCTTTAGAAGGAGGGTAAAGAAATATTTTACTATTGGATTATTCTGAATTTACTAAATTTAAAATTTTTTACTAAAAAGTCCTGGGTGTGACAAATTGAAGGGTGGGGGACCAACAGAGCTAGAGAAGATCAATTTGTGGAGATCAGTGGTGGTGTGATCTCCAGACAACTCAATGGCAGCCAATGTCACCTTTTCCATTCACCCCACATGAATTTTTGGTGAGGTTTGGTTACAAAGTCATCCCTGACATGAGGGTACCCACACTCCTTGATCCAAAATCTCTGATCAAGATAATCTCAAGGATTCTATAAACTCCAAATACACCTAAACAACGATGTCTTTCAATCTGTGCTAATTTCTTCTTTTCCAGTCCCATAGCAAACAATGTGTGCCTGTGGGCTTCATATAAAGTTTTTTTGTAATGTGAAAATGGAACCCACAGTGGATTTCTTTGCTTGTTGATGAATCACCTCCACTACTTCAGTTTTTCCAGAATGCCTAAAATATTTCACATTTTTAACTTTGCTATGAATTTTCTGTGTTTGTGTGCAGTGTTTAACAGCATAGGCATTATAGTCATATATATTATATATGTAATAGCTATATAGTCCCAGGCATATTAAAATGATTAAGCTATAAGCACCTTTTGTATAGGCTAGAAAGATATTTTCTTTTGAAGTGGCAATGTGATTTGCAGTATATTTCTAATCCTTTCCTAATGTATTTTTAAACTTTTTACTCCATATTTTGTGTTTATGCATTTAGTGTTTTCCCTTCTCATGTGATTTACATCACAAGTAACATAGCAGATATTAGCTTCTTTTTCTCAGATGATTTATTGAAGCTGTTAAGATATTCTTTTATTTTATGCCTCTTATCCAGAGACCTTTCTATTTGGTGTTATCTGCTTTTTTCTCCCCATATATTCTCTGTATAATATTTCACCTTAATGGAAATATTGGAGACTTTAAGACATAGGACATATCTCTATTAGAATCTGTTCATCTCCTTTTGGTAGAAAACAGACTTTGAACTATTCTTTATTCAACCTTCTGCACAGCAGTTTTATCTAGAACATATTTCTCTTGTTTGATTATGGGGGTGTCTTGTTGGTCACTGTCAAAGGCCATAATAAAGACAAGATATTTTCACGCTTCCCACTCATCCACTTTGCCGATAATTTTATCAAAGAAGGAAATTTTGTTGAGCACATTTTTTTGAAGATACATGTTGAATGAGTCTTATTACCCTTGTGTTAACAGGGTAAACTGATACATTACTTTATAATTTATTCCATTATTCTTTGGAGTACTGAAGTTAGGTTGAATACTATCTAATTTCTTAGACAGACCATTTTCCTCTTTGAGAAAGATTTTCTCTTTGTCCTCCCACAGATCTCCTTTGGGATCTCATTGTCTTCTAAACACATTCAGAAACCAGTGCTAGTACTTCTGAGACTGCTCTGGCTACTGCTGTGAATGCTCACAGGGGGACATTTTGTCAGGCCCTGCTGAGTTCAATATCTCTAACACTTAAATAATTTTCCATGCTTCTAATTTATCTTCTTTCTCCTTGTTACTGATTCCACATTCCACAATCTTGGTATGATTTACTGAGTGCTTGCACCAGTAAGTACTTTGGTTGCAGCTGCAGTTCTCTGAGTGATCCCTGCAAAGCCCAAGTATTCACCAGAGTTCCACATCTGAGGCAATGACTGGAAGCTCTAGGTTAGATCCGTGCCCTACTCTCCTTTGCTCTCCTGGGAAGAGAAGTGCCAAGTGTCCTCTATGACATCCACAGGTGTCTGAGGCTTCAGGAGCATTGGGCTCAGCACAATACCTCCTTCAAATCTATGTCTTATCTCTCAGAAGAGTGATGGATACTCTGCTTTTCCTTTAAAGCAAAATAATGCAATAGCTGAGCAGGGTCCCAGAGGAGAAGTCCCAGTGCCCATTCTCTCCACAGCTCTGCAGCCCCTGTCATTCCTTTATGAGGGCCAGCGTCATGCCAGGTATAGCCAGGGAATGAACAGGAGGGAGGCAGACAGGAATGGCCAGGGTGAGAAGGAGTGAGCTTGTGCTGCTCTAGTGGTGTGCAGGAAAAGGAAAGGTTAACTCATGGTCTGCCCCAAGGATTATTCCTGCTTCATTTGAAGACAGAGTGGTTAAAATTTAGGAAAGTTCCTTGTGGTAGAAAACATTGCAAATTTTGTGAAAAACTCATTTCGCAAAGAAGGGTTACAGTGTAAAATGATGTTTTGAATAAAATAATTTTGTTATCCGGTAGCATGTAAGTACTCATTGTGTCATATTTGTCATGCCTTCTGGCATAACAAATACAACATTTGCTGCAAGACACATTGGCTGCTGTCACAGGAGTTAGCAAAATTGATATAAAAGAGGGACAGCATATGGCAAAAATATCACTTTGGGAAAGGACATAATGCTGCAATTAATAATAAAAGAAGAAAATAATCTTTTTGCAAAGAGAAATTGAATACATTTAAAGCACATCCCTGGAGCAGTTTGTTGTGGTTGTAAGCCTAGGTAAATTCTCCTAGGTGCAGTAATCTTTCAGTGGAATTTATTTTGTCAGGACTCTGCCAAGCCAGAACACATAGTAGATATAACATAATACAAATAATAAGCTATAGCCTTCCCCTCCCTCTGAAATCTTTTGGCCTCATGAACTTTTGTACCAAAGAACTTTTTTTTATTCCTTGAAAAAGAAAGCTGTAGGTTGGATTGTTTGACTTCCTTGCTGCTGTATCATAGTGAATATTTCTTTATTTCCAGATTGGACTGGGTCTAAAGGCATGTGTTGACTTCTCCAAACTCTGGCTTGGCTATAAGTAGAGAGCTGAAATGGGGAGGTGTCTGAAAAATGACTTCTTTTTGACCAGGGAAGGGGAAAAATTCCCAAAGTACATGAATTCAATAAAAAAGTGTCAAAAACCTCTCTCTAGAAGACCAGGTGGCTATTGCACATCCACGTAGAAAGTTATTCTAAAAGTTATAGCAAGTGAAAATTCAAAGTGAAGTCCTTTCAAGAGGTGTGTATTTCCTATTTCTCCAGAGGAAAAGGAGAGGTTGTTTCAGCTCGGTACAAGAAGGAAGTTGAACTGCTAGATCCTTGCAATTGTTTTCAAGGACTTTTACTTGTTAGAGAACAAGGAATGTGGGGAAGGATGGGAGTGGGTCTTTCACATCTTAAAGCTCTGATAAATCTGTGTTTGACAGATTGCAAATATGTGAAAAGTACACTTCTGAACCACTTTGGTGGGAGGTAAGAGAATTTTCTCAGGAAGTAAATAGTTTGTTAAAGTGAGTGGCTCCAATAGCTGATATGTGCTGATTTCCATGGAGAAGCTGCAGTGAATCCTTCAGAAACCTTCACGCACAGAATCATAAAAAATATGTTGAATTGGAAAGGACCCACCAGGATCACGGTGTCCAACTCCTGGCCCTGCATAGGGCCATGCCCAGGAGTCACACCGTGTGACTGAGAGCATTGTCCAAAAACTTCTTGAATTCTGTCAGACTTGGTACTGTGACCACTTCGCAAGGGATCTGTTCCAGTGCCCAACCACCCTCTGGGTGAAAAACCTCTTCCTAATATCCAGCCTAAACCTCCCTCCCCAGACTCAGCTTCAGACCATCCCCTTGGATTCCATCACTTGTCACCACAGAGATGAGAATCTCCCCTCCTCTTCCCTGCTTGACTTCTGACGTTTGGGAATTGCCTGCTCCTGTGCCCTTAGGAGGTGATGTTTAAAAAGTGGCCAGCACTGAGGGACTGCAACACCTGCAAAAACTTTTTTCCAGGAGACCTTGCTTACTAGTTCCCTGAGCAGCCCGAAGTCTGCTCTCCTCAGGTCCAGAGTTCAGGTTTTGGCACTTTTCATCCTCTTAGCAGGATTTTAAAGTGAATTTCTTTGTGGTCACCATGGCCAAGAGGCTTCCAATCTCTACTCATGAGAGTTTTGGCTATCAGAAGATCAAGGAAGGCATCTTTCTGAGCTGGCTCACTTAGGACCTGTTCCACAAAGTTGTCAGGTTTTTAGGAATCTTCTGGCCCAGGCTGTACCAGTTGTGTCATGCTCCCATTTAATTTCTGGCAAGTTGAAGTCTCCCATAAGGACAAGGGCAGTTGACTTGGAAGAGTCCCTTAGTTCCTCAAAGGATGATCTGTCGTTTTCTTGTCTAGGAGGTCTATAGTAGACTCTCACAATGGCATCTGCATTATTGGTTTGTTCCTTGATTCTTATCCAGAGGCTCTCAACTGTGCCAGTGCCAACTGTGAGGTCCATACTCCATTCTACCCCTTCTGTTCCATAAGTGCCACCCCTCCACCTCTCCTGCCCTGCCTGTCCCTCCTGAAGAGCCTGTAACCATCCAACAGGGCACTCCAGGCACAGGATCCATCCAAACAACATTGTTCACTTATGTCAACAATGTCAAATGTCTGGGCCTGGGCCGAAGCCTGGATTTCCCTTGTTTGTCCCTCATGATGGGTGCATTAATGAAGAGACATTTCAGGTGTGGTACATTGTAGCCAACATCTCCTGAGGCAGATGGAGGGATCCCCTAGTGCTCCTTTCCTCACCACTCATCCCTGGCCATCCTGGCTTTGTCCCTTTCCCCATTCCAGGCTGGTTTAAAGCTCTGCCAATGAGCCCTGCCAGCTCCTGAGAGCTAGAGCTCTTTTTCCCCCTCTGATACTGGAGCATCCTGTCAGGTGTCAGCAGACCAGGTGTTGAGTAGATAGATCATCCTATGGTCAACAAATGCAAAATTTTCCTGCTAATACCACCCTTGGAGCCATGCACCAACTTGATGAATCATTTTTCATCAATATTATTCCTTCTTACCAGAAGGGAGGAAATCACTACCTTTGCTCCAGACCCCTTTCCCAATCATTCCAGGGCCCTGAATTTTTTTTTGATTGCCTTCAGAATTTTCTTTTTTTATTTAATCACTGCCAGTTTAAACAACCGATAGAGGACAGTTACCAAAGGGGCTTATTAAACTGGGGAGTTTTCCAGTAATGTCCCTTATCCAAGCCCCTAGAGACAGCAGCCTTTCTTGTGAGTTGGGTCTGGTTTGCATATCAGGCCCTACATTCCTCTTAGAAGGGAGTCTGCTATCACAATTACCCTTCTTTGCCTCTTAACAGAGAAGGTTGTGGTGCACAGAACAGGTGGTGCTGTTTTATTGTTGTTCCACTATCCTGGAAGAATCTTTACCCACCTCATCTGTTGTCTGACCTTCTAGTTCCAGGACCTCACACCTCTTCTAGAAGGTTCCAGTCCGAATTATCAAATTCTGAGGAAGAGGAGGAACCTTTTGGGCCTGCTTCCAGCCTTCATTAAAACACCCTTGGCTCACAATTGTTTGACTGATTACCCTGCAGGATTCTGAGTCCACCTGCTTCTCCACTATAAGGGAGGTTCAAGACTCCTGAGAGTTTGAAACCACAGTGTCCCTGAAAATAAGAGGTCTATTTCTTGCTCATTCATTCCAATACTACATAGGGAGGTGGTGTAGCTATGGGTGCACAGAATAAAATGCACCTACAAAGTCATCCAGACTGAGGAGCACATGGGAGGGTATATGTAAATACCATGCAAGTCCTCTGTGTGTATCCTCAGCTTCACACCAGACATCCCTCTTGAGATTGTTCATGGGGCAGGGGAATGGAAGGGGATTTTAAAAAGACCACACTAAATCAAAACAGACAAACTTCCCCACTTTTGAGAAGTTAGCAACATTGTATAGTTCTTTAAAAGGATGGTTCTGTCTAAGCAATGTGGGAGTTTATTGATATGTCAGACTACCTGTGGGTTTTCTAAAAACCTGTGGAAATGAGGTGCATAGACCTGGGGGCAACTTATCTTTTCCTGGAATAAATCTCTTAGATTTCCAAGGACTCATTTTTCCAACCATTTCTCTGAAGCACTGATAAGCTTTTTAAGAAGAGATTGAGAGAGTGAAGAGTGAGAACTCTATGAAAGTGGATTTTCTTTCTGCTTCCTAGAAAATAGCATGAATGGGGGTAGGAAAAAATTCTTGTTTGTCAGACTTTAATAATATGAGTCCAGTCTTTCAGTTTATGATTAGCCATGTTTAGTCCACCCTGATAAATTGATTTACAACATTGGCACTTTCTAATAAGTACTCAGCCAAAAGAAAATTTATGCTCCTTTATAATATTTATATGAAAGATTATTTTTTGAGATTTGAAAAATGACATAATTTATATCTTATAAATTTAAAAAAATTTAAAAGTGATAAAAATGAAAAAGGTGGTTTTTATTTAAAATGTTGCTTGACTTGTTTACTTTTATTACTTTGTAATTAAAAACAAAGAAAAGAATGGTGAAAAGAATGGTGACTTCATCCTACAAGCACATTTTTTAAAACCTAATCCTTTTTAGGAGCAAAGATGACACAAAACTTCTTGAATACCATATAAGCCATCAGGACCTCAAGAGAACCTGGTTATTTCTAGCTGCCCAGAACAACAACTTCAAAGCCAGCTCTGCAGATGTAGCCCTGCTCTGCATAGCAAACAGTCAGAGTGGCAGGAAAAACTTCTACCTAGTGCAAAAGAGCACAGAGAAGGATCCAGTAGCATGGGAATGAAGGGATTTTCAGACACTCCTGCTGAAACGTGTATCAGTTTGTACCAATCATGTCATTGACACCTAAAAGCACAAACTGGCAGCAGAGAATGGAATCAAGGTTGTAAAGACTTGGTATTAATACTTTCTTGTTTTTCAAGAGAGAGGTGCAACACAGAACTGAACAAAGAACAAAGAATTATTGACCTCTTTTTTATATATTCTCCTCAAATTTCTGCTACTGGAGTAAGACAAATATGGAAGAACTCACACCAGAACGAAAACATCAAATTAAGGCAGAGAGCCTCAATAATAATCTGTTTTTCTCATTACTAATAATTAATAATATATTTGCCCCTCCAGAGAATCAAAAGGGCAGAAAGAGAGATCACAGATTTTTTTTAAGCATTTCTCAGAGGACCATTTCCATGCCTTCAGATGATGGAGTCAGTTCCAGGGTACTGTACCTAGAGGGTTGACAATGTTACACTGAACGTTGCTGGAATCTTTTAGGTTTTGTTCCATGACTTCCCACTGCTACAGACTGCCAGGGCATCCAGGACAAGGAGAAGCTTGCTGAAGAGTTACCCTGGCCATGCAGGAATGTAGCTGAACAGAGCAGATTGCGAGAGCAATCCTTAGTTTGATCCACATACACTGCCCTTTCAAGAGGGGAATTGTGGAGGGTGGTAAATGATGCAAAAGTGTATTTCACAGAGGAACTCATTCACATAGCCACAGCTCGTTTGCAGGCTTGAAGGTGATGGAAAAGCACCCGTTATTAGGAAAGATGAAAATAATGCTTTTATTTTCTTCCATTTGGCAGAGAATTAGATTAACTTCTGGATCTGGGTTTGGACAAAATGTTCCTGCCCTTTGTTTAGCCCAGCAGTAACTTCAAAGTGTTCTGAATATTTGGCTAGGTACAACAGCATTTTGTGTCATAAATCATGGATCACATTAGCTGGGCCATTCATGAACTCAGTAAGCAATGAAAAATGTAAAGCTAAATTTGTCTTTCAGTTGCACAGATATAAATCTATTGTAGTTTCGAAATCTATAGAACATTCATTATTAAAAGAAACTTTATTTTCAGTATTCTCAGAAGACCGGAAAATCAGAGGACTGCTTTCAGATCACTAAAACAGCATATCATTTCAGACAGAAGCTTAAGCAATCTAGAGATTTTGTGGAAAAGAAACGTTTTTTCTAAATTTGTGAGTTCCAATAAATTTTCTCATAATTAAATGGTGGCAAATATTTTGATTAGCAAATCTTAAACCTGTAGAGGTCAGAAAAGGGAATAAATGTTGTTTTGGACATGTTCTGAAATCAGTTTGTGCCAATATCTCCTAGGTCTCTGCTCAGGTATGGCTAGAAGGCTTTGATCCATTTTTTATCTGTGTTGCATCCTATTAGAAGAAAAATATCCTGACCTCATCTTAGAGGTTGCTGTAGCTGATGGTCCAGACTCTGTTTGAAGATCCAGTCCTGGGTGAGCCTTTTTTCTTGTTTTTGCATAGCAATGTTTGGCTGCTGCTCTTTAATGGGGACCTGGTTATAATATTGATACTTGGCAGGTGGTGGAGACTAAGGGTAACTAAAATGAGATGGACAAGAAGGTGGAATTCTTCTACGTAAAGAGGAAAGAAAAGAAAGACAAGATCTCCCTCAGCTTTTGGTCCCAAGGTGCCAGAATTATGGCAGATTTTTTCCCTGTGAGCAGGGCATAAACGCTGAACTATATCTGGTCTTTCTCCAGAGACAGGTGTGGGGATCACAGAATCTGGCATTTTAAGGATTACATTTTAGGCTTGACAGAAGTTACCTCATGAGTGTCTGCACACGTGGGTCTTGAAGGCTGGAAACACACTGGCTCAGTCTGGAGTGTCTCCTCATTTGAATGCAGCAAACACACAGCTGGTAAAACACCATTGGCATGGAAAAGGAACAGGAGTTGGGTGCCAAATGTGTCAGATGTTACCTTGTTGTAAAACAAGTCTGTGCAGAGATATGTATCAAGGATTTGTAGAGCTTTGTGGATGGAAGTGGAACAAAAATGCTTAAACATCCTTCAAATGTGGATAAGTGTTCCCATTGCCTAATTCATAAGGGCTGGCAGTGTAAAGCTGCAGGTGCCTAGAACTGGATTGTTACTAAGAGATCTGCAAGGCCTGCTCTAGTACTGAGCAGTTCTGAGTTAAGCAGGGGCATTGGACTTTTCTGATTCAATACATCTGATGCACATCTTTCTTTTGGTGTGTGAATATGAGAGGCAGTGCCTCTACAGTGCTGCATGCATAGGTAGAGATGAAGCTGTCAAAATCCATGTGTAAGAGCAAAGCTGCTCCACTTCAGTGATACTTGGCTCCAGAGCAGAGGGGAAGTGGAGTGGCATTTGAGTTATGCCTGCTGCTAATCTGTATTAACAAAAAAGCACTGGAAGCTATTTTTATTATCCTTTGCTTTGTTTATGCTAATCCTTCACTAGTCAGAAAAAAAGGAGAATTATTTTGAAGGCTTAAATTTATTTGCATCTGTTCTGCAGATTTGCAAGTAGTGAGGAGCATGTGCTTAGAATATTCTCTGTACATGCATTGCATAGATTCACCTACAGAACACCTTATTGACTGAATCAGTTCCTGTTTATTGGGGTTGATTGAACTGTTACCTCTTTTTCCTCTTCTGTCACTAGATTATGTGTAAAGAGAGCAATTTCTCAGACAGTTGGTCAGAACTTTTTATACTGGAATTGAACAGCAATGCAGACTCTCACCTGTTGCCAAATTCCTTATGCAAACTGGTAACAATAATAAAAAGAGACACTTAACACTTGCATCCTCCTTGCACTGGTCTTCTACAGAGGCCAAATCACCAAGCAGCTCCAGTTTGTCCAGCTGCAAATACAATTACAAATACAAAACAAGATAAATGATCTGCTCAAAACAACATGAATAATAATATAATTTTCTCCTTGCATTTTCAGCAGGGAGAAAATCACCATTAATCATCTGACATTCTTCCTTTTGTAGATGGTTTCAGAAGTCTATTCAACTTGATTCTAGTGTAATGATACAAAATCATACTGGGTCAAAATTTTCAAGTTCAAAACAAAATCCAAAAACTTTCAGACGTATCTGTGTTTCAGACATACTGTGTCTGATACTGTGTATCCTGGCTGTAAATAACTAGAACATCCCAGATGTTTTTGATAATGTGTGAGGAACAAACTGAGAAGCACATCCAAAAGATAAACTGAAAGACTTCACAAAGCTAAAAGAGTACGTGAGATTTAGCACACTTGTATCTCTACATTTCATCAAAATGTTTTGCTCCTGCAGAATTTGAATTCTGCTGGCAGTACTTTCAGAGCTTCATAAAAAAATCCATATAGTCACATCAATAAAATATCTGACACAAATATCCAAATTTATAGGTGTTTATTGAATCAGTACCAGTAAAACTTTCTTTCTGAATCACATGGTGACAGCCATTTGTAGCAGAAAAGGAAAATGAACTGAAATACACAGAAAAACAGAAAACTGAGTCAAAAAGAGGAATGGAGGAATGAAATAATAGAGTAACAGTTGACCATGACATAGCTGGGTTATGGGCTCAGTTTTGACTGATCTTATAAGTTAAAAAAAAATTCCTTTCCCTCAACCTTCTCCTGTTCAAACTGATTCATCACCCTATTTCTATTTTTCTGGCCTCAGATAAATTTAATCTAAAGACTCCTTCAAAACATGTAAAGAATCCCCTCTCGTGAGGTCTTGAATCCTGTGCCTCTTTTTTTTTTTTTCCCCTGGAAAGGACTATTTTGCCCTGCTGGCAGGCCTGCCTTCTTTCCTTGGGCTTTATTTCTCTGATACAATAACTTGTTTGTTAGAAACTATCTAGTTTCTGCAATGATTAAGATAGTCTGACCTGCTTTTAACTGCCAAGAAAGCCTTTTTCTTCATGAGCTAATGCAAGTCCATTCCCATGAGATAGGCAATATGTTATGGCATCCCTGTATTTTGCATGTTCTCTAAGAACATCAAACCCTCATGGGAGCCTGTTCTGGTGTAACAAATTTTCTAACATTCTAATTAATTAAACCTTCTGCCGTTGTGTAATCCTTGTCTTAGCTTCTCATATATGTATTTTGAATTGAGGGTACTGTTTTGTTAAGTTGTTGGCTGATGTTTGGTGATTCTGTTCTTTTCCTGGTGCTTTCCAATTAAGTAATGTTCTCAGTCTTTGAATTTCCTCTTCCATGATCTGCACTTCACTTTGATTAAGGACATCATTCCATTCCCATTGGATTTTTTAAATCTCTTTTGCCAGAGGGTTACATCATGCCCTCCATTCCCATTTTTCTTTCCAGAAGTCATCATGCTTAGTTCATTTGTCACCATATTCTTCTCATCTTTCTGCCTGACAGCTTGAAAGATTTCTTTTGGTCATCTCCACTTCACAGGTAATGGTGTAATTTGTATGTGTTTTCCTTTAGTTCTCTTGTCTGCATCAATAAGTTCTCCTTCAGCTCCTGAAGTGTTATGATATGAGATTAAGGTATTTTTTTTTCTGTGATTGCATTAGTATTTATCTACTTTTCAATTTCCCCTTATTCATGTCACCCCAAGTAAAGCTGCTGTCATTGCAATGTTCCTGTAGACACAGTGGGGCAAACGCAGGGTGGATGTGAAACAGAGCCAGAGCTCAGATGTGTAATATCATACACTGAAAAGCTGTGCAAGTGCAACCTGTGCAGTGTCATGCCTTCTTAGATCTGCTTCTTCTTATGGTTACATGGTTTAAAACAAGGCTGTACTATGGGTGTTCATTATTCTTTAGCACTTCCCTCAGGAAATGTCACCCCCTCAACCAGGTGAAATGCTTCTTGCATAAAGGCATATAGAATGCTATATTTCACACTAAAGAGAGCAATTAAGAGACAAAATTCTACAGTAGGTTCTGGTTTTTTTCCCTCCTGCTGTTCAAATGGATGACACAGGAAAGAAATATAGTAAAATTCCTATGGCTTTCCATTCATAACTTTGGTGTCATCTGGAAGCTGAGGTTTTTCAGAGTAAACATTATCATCCTGTCTGAAGAAAGCTTTAAAATTTGAAGAACAAATGATGTAGTTCTTGGGTTTTCTTCTAGATATCAGATTTCTTATTCGAAAAAAATCAAAATTTTCATTGTGCTTTGTTTCTGAATTAGGTAATATGATCTAGAACCTGTTAGAGCAAGTGACTGATTATGGGGCTTAGGTCAGGATTGCCAACACACAACAAGGAACCGGTTCCTAAATGTATTAAGTTCTGCAAAATTAGCCAGAGAGAAATCTGTGTGTGTTCTTTTAACACTATGAGTTTCTATGCTTTTTGAGAAGTATTACCCCTATTGTCATGATGGTAAAGGACCTATTTTACTTTTAAGTGGTAACTAACAATTAATTGCAAGTAAAATATGTTTTCTGAGACCTGTGTCTTGATAAAAAATTGTTATTTCTGTGAAAAGAAAGTAGCTGGCTTGCATACAATGTAGGGTACTAATTTAAATTTTAAATCTGCTTAGTGGAGAGAAGAATGTGTTTTGAAGCTACAGTTTCATAATTTGGAACTAGCTAGAGCATCTGTTCTTTTGCAGATAAAGGGCAAGTGAAGTCTGAATCAAAACTACATCAACCATTATTTTATCTCTGTATTGTTGGTGTCCTTGCATGTCTCTTCATCATTCTGTCTAAACTTTTGAATATTGAAACTGACTTGGTGGGAAATATTTTATTCTTGCATTAGAACTTAATTTGTTGCTTTCCATTAGTTTTGCTTTCCTTCTTCTTCGTGCTGACCTTAGTCAGCTCTTTTGAAAATGTATATTGTGAAACACTTAATTAGTTAGAAGTTATACTACAAAGTGGTACTTCTACAAAGTGCTGATACTTTGGAAGAAAACCCCATTAACTTACTTATTTTCCATTTTTCTGCACTACTTCCTTCCTCTCTGCATTAACTCTGTAAATGGAGGTATACAAAAGTCATAGCAAGGAATGTGTTTGAAAACTTCTGCTTTATGCAACCCAAGAAGTGCAGCACAAGAAGGAAGTGCATCCCCATCAGAGTAATTTTTTATCTTGCTCAGTACAGGCCTCTCCTATGAACTTTTGTCTGTTATAATTAAGAAATGCCTAAACATATTTTTCTTGTGTGCTCTTTAAAAACCCTTGCTAGGGATCTTTGCTGCATAAATGTAGTTTCATTAGTGATGTCTAAGCTAGATTTAATACTACACAGCTGCTTGCAATGAAGAAAACTTTAGCAGTACCCTTGTTATTCCCCTTAATAAGTTATCAGGATTTTTAATCACCATACTGCTGATTTCTGTGTAGATAAAGTAATAGAAATTAGCTAAATCTTTTATAGTCTGTGTATGTACCCACTGGTTTCAAAGCCCTGGCATGAATTGTTCCACACCCAAAGTATCAAGGTGAATTATTAGAGCTAGTCTTGGTTAATCAGTTGTTAAATCCTCTATGAAATGCCATAAACTCTTTCTGTCTCAGCTCTTCTGCTGTAAAATGACATGTCTACATATGTATATGAATATATGCATGCACCCATAAATACACAAGGCCCATCATGGTCCCTAATGTTGTAAAGAGGATGGTAAAACCCTTAGATATTTAACATTCATGAATAAACATAGCATTCATCTCATTCAATGATTGTCTTCCAAAACCTTTAACATCTAGGATCTCCCAAGAATTAAGAGAAAGCCAAAGTCTTGCTTGCCCTGGACACCTGTCAGCAGATGAAATGAACTTCTCTAAGGTGCACATGTATTCAAGGATGACAGAGGTTACCAAATTAAACTATAATTCCTACTCTCAGAGGCTATACTTGACTCATGTACATATTTTCAATGGAAATCCCTATCATGGCTGTAAGCAGAAAGTACAGATTTTTACTTTTGCATGAACCTGGCATCATCAGAGATGATGATATAGCAGGATACAGCCCTATAAGTAATTTCTAAATGCAGAGATTTTATAAATGTGGAGAGGAAAAAAAAAAATTACACACAGAATTTAAAGGAAAGAAATGCACCAGTGAAGTTCATTTTTTCTTCTTGGTCTTTCTGGTTTGATGCTTTCTGGGGGTGTGATAGCATACCAGAAAAATCTTGTCAAATATTTTATTTTTAATAACATTTAAATTCATGGATTAAATCCCTAAGTTACCTGTCAAATCTAGAAGATGAGGCAAGTCTGTTCTCCACACCATTTTACCATCTTTCCCCAGTAAAGTCTGAGGCTTTTACAGGATTTCCAGTCTTGAAAATTCCCAAGAGGTCTGTAGCAGCTGTGTTCAGCAACTGCTGGTAATATTTGAGTGGTGGAAAATGCTCACACAGAGGAGCTCTAAGCATAAAAGAAACTCCTGTCCTGGCTGGGTGTTGTCTTCTCTTTATTACCTGAGACTCTTAGATTTTCTCTGCATTGTGTTTAATTTCCATCTTTACACAGAATCAGTAGGAAATCCTGACTGGGGCACTCTGAGCCTGAGGTAGCCATTAGTGACCAGCTGTGGGTGTAAAATGAGTCTGTCACATTGCACCACCTCTGTGCCACAGAGAATATGGAGGGGCTGTGGCTCCCCATTGGATTATCACTCAAATCTTCAAATACTCTTTTATTCAACAAAAGTGAGGTTAGAATTTTGCAAGCCAAGTGTGGCATGCAGGCACTCACCTTCCACAGAGATTAGAACAGATCTGCATTACTGAGCAAGTGCCAGATTTCAACTTCTTTACATGTCACTCTGGAGAACAAAGAGCTATTAGACTAATGATTAGCATATTTTGACCAAGCTGTGCAAGAAAAAACTTTCTTTTGTTTCCAAAATCTTGCCTTGGTGCTCAGCACAGGCCCTGAACATACTTGGGCATTTGAATAAGATGCATAAACAATACATAATGAGAAAGAAAAAGACTGTAATTGATTCCAAGCTCTGTCTGCTATTGTGGCACTATTTGCCAGTTTAAATAATGATGGTTTTGTCACTTCACTTAAAAATGAATTCATAACAACTTGGTTCAGTCCTTTATATTTTAAAACCTTTGCAATGAAATAGTTGAAAAATATTCTGTCCACATGTGATGAAACATATTCTCTTTGGCTGTTTGCTGACTTAAAGGTCGTTCCCTGCTGCCTGCACTGGATAAATAGCAGGGTTTGAGGATCTGTTTATCATAAGAAAAGGCACTGGATGAGAGAACAGGATGGTAACATTCCATGTTCTGCAACACTACACACATTTCTGATCACCATGCTTCTATACATGTTATTGGCTGGGAGATCTGAGAAAAGCAATTACCACAATGAGAGCCAAAGAGCCACAGAGACTGGCTTCCTAGAGAAGCTGAAGAGCCACATGCACATACAGTAGCTTGGACAAATGATTAATGGCCACAGGGACTGACAGAGGTCTTAGGGTATTTAATGGGTATTAACAAAGAAATGACAGAACATTTCAGGATAACAAAAGTGTAAATCTTTTGGCATGGGAAAATATTGTGCAAGAGATGGTGTATTAGGTCTATTGGAGTAATCATTGTCAGTGTATTATTTTCCTAGGTTTATTTGTATTTTTTACCTAGCTGCTAGAAATTTGCTTTAATAACAATAAGAAAAAATGCAGTCAAGGAAACAAGAAACAAACTTCTCCATTTTGAGAGAAAAATCTTCTTGACTGCTAATTTTGATGAACTCTCTGAAAGGTTATAAATCCCTGTCTCTTGGGACTAGAGTAGGAAAATTGAGAGATGGAAGCAAATGCACAATAGCACTTTTAGACTGACAAAGAACAGACCTAAATTTGATTAGGTTTACTTACTTTAAATTGCAACAATAATCAAAACCTTTGGCTTTTAAAAAGCACATTACCCCTTGATGCATGTATAATGCAAAAAAGCACTAGAAAAGCCAAGCAAAAGAAATAAACAAAAAGTTCTACTGTTTTGACTTCTTCTCTTTGTTCTTCCAAGAATGTGCCCCAGAGGAAGCAATGGAGTAAATATCATTCAAGTTATTCTGGAATATAAACACCTTCACCAGGACTGGCATGCACTTGCCTTGCTTTACCTTCCAACTCAGGATGACAAGTTTTTATCACCCACCTAAACATTTGCAGCATGGCTGCAAACAGCCAGGCAGAAGATGCAGCCTCTCAAAGCTCATTCCTAGAAAGTGTGGGGCAGAGGCTGATGCTGCCGGGCTTGGGATGGGCACCCACAGGGCGATGTCAGGATGCTTGGACCATGAATGCTGGCACTCTCCTTTGTGCCCAGGGGATAAATTTTCCTTCCCAGCCTGTCCTCCTGACTGCAAAGGCATATTTGAATCCTGCCAGCTGTTTGGAATAGTAGGCATGAATTATTTTTCTGCTCTGTCTGTAGTTCTGTTTTTTGTTCTTTCCTTCCTTTTTCCACTCCTGCACCTACATTTCTCTGCCCCAATCTTTTCTTTGATAAACAATCAATCCCTAACTGCTTTCTTCCAATTTGTAGCAGTTTTGGGATATTGATCCCCATAATTGTTATTTCTGTTACCATTCCTTAGGTAATCTTAATCTTATGTGTTCTTACTGCTCTGGTCACGCAGATACTGTTGATCTTGCAAGATCTGACTACCCACACAAGTCCCCAGTGCTCCTCTCTAGTTATCTGTGAAGTTTGGCATATGCCTGCTTCTTAACCACCTGTGGAATTCAGTTCTACAGTGCTCTCTGTAGCTTTTGATAGTATCTCACACTTTTATCTATCACATCCAAGGGCTTCTCAGGTTGGGTTTATCCAGTGAGTTTTCATGCCCTGTTCAACTTAGCCTCGCTGGAATTCAGTCCAGGAGCCCTGGCACCTGCCTACAGCCCACTCAATCTCTGCTTTTTCTGCCTTTCTCCTATTTTACTTCACTTGGCGTATTTTACTCTTTCTAAATTTTGTTTCTTTTCCCACTTCTAAGCTTTGAAAAAAAAAAAGTTTATAAATAACCATAACCAAAACTTCAAAAGAGCTGTATATTGTGGTCTTAATCTACATCTGGTGGTAATTGCTGAAAGAAATAATGACTCAGACTCTGGAGTGCCCTGCATGAGCTCTGATGTCACATGTGATTTCATACGACAATATTATAAAGGAAAATGTGTAACAGGCTAAATTTTCTTGGCTTAGTGAAGAAATCAATGACCTCCTGCACTAGTGCACTGTTATTCTGACTCATCCAGTTGAACAGTCCCAGCTTTAAAAGACAAAACACAGAACCAGATCCCTGATGGATGCAAGGACAGAAAGATTAAGGGTTTGATATATTTGAATGAATAAAATTTCTAGTGTGAATATACATTAGATCAACATGTTTAATATGTTACTAGTGTCCTTACCTGAGCTGACTTCTGTAGGACTCGTTATAGATCAGCCCCAGATAGTCTAGTCCCAGATTTCCCCAAAGGCCTATGTCTACTTAGGTCTCCCTAAATCAGAATTTCTAGTTCTCTTAAAACCTGAGCTCAGTGCCTCTGAAAAACTGGGTCTGCCCTCAGTCATAAGTGCTGTTTCACAGAGCATCACATACATTAAAAGTAGCTCAGCTTTTGTCAAAAGAATCTCCAAGCCTTTTTATGTTCATAGGAAAATAATAGACAGAGATTTAAGTGCCTACATATACCATTCCTTTTCTCTCCCCTAGACAGAAGAAATGTCACAGTTGGTGAGAGTTAATGCCTACAAAATTGCACTATTTCATATAATTTCTATTAGTTTTTTCCAAACGTATTTTAAATTTTAAAGGTTTCTTTTGTAAAATAAATAACACAGACCCTTTGCTTTGTTCTATTAAAAACCAAAACCTAACAGATGGGGGTTTTTTTGTGTGTGTATGTGTGTTTATAGGTACATGCCCTCTTTTAATCAACAACAAAAACCTGTCTTCAGGGCAACATAGGCATTTATGAGGCAGACAATTCATAGACTGTGCCCTTAATACTAGATATCATTTGCTAGTTGGGTGAGCTTTAACACACACTGTAACTTGGGGACAAATTTGGCTCTTTTTTTGGTGTCAACTGCAAGAAGTGTTTCTACAGTATAGCTGAATTCCAATTTACACAGTACTGATGTGATTTCCCCATGACAAAATCCCAGTGCACTAGAAATGACTGGTGTTTCATTTTTGCTTTCCATTCCCCATCTTTTCTCCAATTCTTATCACTGCTGATTGACACTATTCAATATTTTTCATACTTTCAATGTGATAAAGATCTCTGCCTTTCTTTCCTATTACCACATCTGGTCTTCTCACATATATGCCAATTCCATTAACAGTAACATTTGAAAAAATTCGGTAATGCTTTTTTATTTCTTACTTTCTCTATCTTTGTGTCTTGTGAAGATAGCACTCTTCTCTTACTTGCTGCACATTACTGCCAACTTTCAAATGTAGTAATTTATAGTTCTCTCCAGACAGTTAGATGCATCAACTGAAATGTGATTTACAGTTAATGAGGCCAGGCCACACATTTTATTGTCTAAATTAACATTTTTCCTGTCATCTGTCTTCTGTCTTTGCATTGGCATATCTTATGCAAATCACCTACTTAGAGCAGTCATAGTTAAAACTTCAGGCTGTTCTGTCCTTCCTCCTTTGTCAGGTCACTTGCAATTTTCCAATGTATTCAATGAGATTTCATGAAAAATATTCCACTGGGATTTCTTTTTTTTTCCTCTCTTTCAGCTTGGGTATATCTTGGTTGTCTAATGACCTATTGACAGAAATAGTATATTTTTCAGATAGTTTTGGTTTTGGTCCAGTAAGTCCTTCTCTCATAGTTTCCTGTCATTACTCATTGTATTCACTGACATCCTTCACTGATCTCATCTTTTCTTCTGTACATTTCATGCCAACATGAAGTCACTTCAGGTCAGAGTTCATACAGTGCTAACTTCCTCCTGCTGCTCCTGTCAGATTCCCTTAAATCTACTTTTCATCAAGACACTAATCCCAGGCATATGATCTAATTGGGTGGTATGTTACAGAGCCTTAAATATCCCTAAGCATTACTGAATTTTGCTTGAAAATATTCTTTGTTTTCTTTGGTTGCTTGTTATAATTCTCCTCTCTTAAGCTCCTATATAAAGCTGCCTACATCTGCACTCTTGCATAGCCCATGCCCTTTCCTGTGGCATTTGTGCAATTCCTTTCAGTATCACAAGGCACTGTTAAATCGAAATACTAACTCAAATCTCAGAAAAAATTCACTGAGGAATCAATATCAAGACAAAACTTCATATTTTCAATCCCTATAGAACATCTAGATTTTTTTTTTTTAATTTTTAAATAACTTTCCCCAAAATATTTCAGTATTTGCAACTTAAAAAAAAAAAAGCAAATGAGAAAAGAGCAAAGCCTTTTGCTAAAA
The DNA here is from genome assembly GCA_013398995.1 of Alaudala cheleensis. Lineage (NCBI taxonomy): Eukaryota > Metazoa > Chordata > Aves > Passeriformes > Alaudidae > Alaudala > Alaudala cheleensis. Next base: position 97,651 of record VWYE01021404.1, on the reverse strand, counting down.
TCTTGCCTTTCTATTGTATAAATCCATTCTTCTCTCTATGCAGCCTATTTCACTTCCTAATAACAGATGCCCTAAAAAGATTCAGACATATTGCAGATTTCTGTCAGTGTGATACTGTTGTGTTCTGCAGTGTAACTTACCTGACTAAACTGCAGGCTGCTTGGCAAAGCTTTCCTCTCTATGTTGTGTTGTCATTGTCTGCTATCTGATGGCTCTTTATGACCTGAAACTTTGGCATTCTTGTTCTTGAGGAATCCTACCAATACTTTAAACATGCTTGAGATGAATTTTTTTTTTAAATTTGCTATTAATGCAGTTCAGTTATACCCAAATCATAGGAAAAGAGAATATAAACTTGCAATTTCAGCTAGAGCATTTCACTTTGTTAGAGTATTTTTCATTAAACATATCTTTCTTGATGCCATTCAGGTGAGTGAATATTTTTGCCTATTTTTGCATTTTCTAACCATATTTCTCTTTGCAAAACTCTTAACTGATGATTCCAGATTCTCTTCATTTCCCTTTGCTTTCCAGTTAGGCAATTTTCTCTTCATCCTCATCTGTGGTTTGCACTTTATTTTGATTAGCCATGCCATGTTATTCATTCTTTGTTTTTAACATCCACTCCTCAAAGAAGTCTTTGTTTCCCTCCAATCAAGAAAACAAGCATTCTTTTTCTTCAGTAATTGTATTCTTCTTACCTTTGTTTCAGTCACCTGTCCAATTTCCTCTCTTCATTTGCAAACATTTTTATTTTATTGGAAGCATGGTCATTTATAGACAAAGATAATAGCAATATGGAAAGTTGCAATATGTCCCACATTTAGCTGCAATAAAAATAATATTACTGACTTTACATGTGTCCTTCTCCAATATAAATTCCATGCTTTAGATTTAATTTTGACATGAAAATTCTGTGGCAAGAAAACCATATACAGATTTTTAATTGGGATGATAATGACTCCACAAATTGGTTAAAATGTTCAGGTTTATTTGGAACATGTCTTCTGTCATGTTTTTGTGAATACAGCAAATCTGCTTCAAAGGTGATCTTTTCTACTGCTGCTGCTTAAAATTCAAGGATTTCTTTCTCTAAGCAAAGGTATTTGAGAATCTTTCAGGCTCTGGGTGTTGGAAAAATTTGTTTCTCTGCTGGTCTCACAACTGCAAAAGAAAAGGGTTGGTTGACATCCTACTGTGTTATCCACAAAAAGCCTACATGACCTGCTCACACGCCTGACTGCCTTTGCTTGCTGCTGAAAGTTTGGCAAGGAGCCCTAGATAAAGTTACCATCTGCTGGGCCTTTGCCTGTTCTCAGTGAGGCTCCTACCCCCCATAGACACGTCTCTATGGAGAAGTCAGGGTTGGACAGCTCCATGCTTTGGCTTTCCATGTCAGTGTGGCTAAATGAGACCCCTGATGACACAGAAAGGAACTGGGATTTTGGTGACTGAGTGAGAGTTCATGATGCCTGGCACCAAAGCATGGATGAGGGTCACATAATGCAGCATAAAACCTCTTAGTGATGTAGCAACTGGCCAAGAATTTGCTGACTGCTTTGTTAGTTACTGAACAATCCCAAACTGTCTGACCACAGCCCTACCCTCTGTGTCCTGAGCTGCTTGTCCCAGATGACAACTGTTTTTGAAAGGGGTCCAGGGAGGTCTTTGCAGTGCCTTTACTTTTCCTCAGCTCTAGCCAAGTGACTGTGTACCAAGAACCCTGAAACTCCAAGCCAAAACCTCTCCTTCCTGATACATCTTCCATAAACGTGTCCTCTGTTGGATTTCAAATACGGCTGACACAGAAATACACCAGAAAAAGAAGCTTGAACAGAAGGATTCACTGATTAGAAATCCTCTTAACATCTTTAAAAAAATATGGATTTTTCATTGTTACCACTAGTACAAGCAACATAGGGAGGAAGGGACAAATGTAAAGTCCTTACACAAACAAGAGGTAATAGCCTCTTAAGTCAGCTATGAATTAAAAAATAAAATAATGAAAAAAAATATTTTAAAGCACTCCTGGTGTCTGTTCCTGTATTCCTCTAAGTCTCTTAAAGAATTTGAGGAACAGATAGGCATTATATCCTGACAAGAATTTTTATAAGTGGCACCTCAAAAATTTATTTTTCAAATGTTTTTCTTTGGAAGCTTGTACTTAATCTTGACAAATTAGAAAAAGGTCAGTAATTTTACAAAATGAGCTAGTAGTGAAAGGGAAGCCACAGCAAAAATTCATCTGAACAGATATCTACCTTATTGTCGTCATACATTGTGAATGTTAATATTGGGAGGTTTATAACAGGAGAGCAATATTATTCTTTGGTCAGCAATGCCCTAAACCACTACAGTCTGAAGAACATGTCAAATAAGATCCTTGACTAATTTAATCAGAATTTTAGTCCTCAAATATTGTTTGAGCACAGGTTTTATTCATATTCTGAGTTTTAATGATAAACATTGAAGCACAATTCAGAGACTTCACTTTAAGAAAAAGTTTCTTTTCTTCCTTCTGTGATACAGTCATATCTCCTACTTAAACAAAAGGAAAAATAAATACTTAAAATCCATCCTTCAGCATAACAGAAATCAATATATCTTGACCCTTTTCTGTCCCTAAAGCCCCAGGAAGGTGTCCACAGAAGAAACTAGAAAGCCCTGAAATAGATTTTCTTGCTATTTCCTATACACTTAATGTGTCTATCAAGCTGCTAAAGCCATTTCATTTGCTTTTCCTCTCCCTCTCTACGGAAACATTGCCATTTCCTCTTTAACTCTGTTGATTTAACTTTTTGCTTGGGAATTTGACCTCTATGTAACTTTGACTTTCAACAAGCACTTTTATGCCACTTCGTTTCCTTTCTCTCTCCAGATGTCAAGTTAAAATCTTGGCCATTTCAGGTGGGACAATGGAATAGGTTTAAAAAGCAATTTTCTCCTATTTTATAGTTAGTGGTATGCCTTTCTCATAATTCCTCTCTTTGGTTTGGTTACCTGCCATTCAAACATGTATTACTGTTCTATTTGCTAAAATAGGAACATTAATCTTTTCCCCCTTGGGCTTTATTTTTATACTAAAACAAAAAACAAGGATCAGCAGCAACCAAACAGTTGTGCTCCCCTCCATGCCCCACTTCAATGTCTTCTCTTAAATCTTCTACTTGGCTACACCAGAGAGCATTTCTTTAACTCAGCTCCTGAAGAATCCAGAACTGTGAGTTATGTGGGAAGATATCTCTTACAGTTTAGGAGAAAAGGTGAAGACACCAGAATGGGACTGAAAATGACCAACTGAGGGATGCATCCAGCACAAGTCGATGGGAAATACTGAGAATGGTGAGTTTTCTGATTTCTTCCTAATTTTTTTCGGGTCTGTGACTTCAGAAAGGGACTTGGCATCATGACCTTGTAATGCCTTCTGGTGACAGACCCAAATAATGGTTCTTCCCGAGAACTCAGTAGTGGTTTTTTGGTTATTTGTTTTTGTTTTTTTTTTACAGGAAGAGGATGATGCATCACCTATTTTCTGTACTAAAATATAGTTACTATGGGCATTCTGAAAAACAGAAGAAAATTCAGTGTAGTCAGGCTGCTGCTAGTTCTTTCTATTGCATTGGGAATAGTTTCCTTAATCCTCTGTCTGGATCTATCCTTAAGGTAGGTCACTATCATAACCCTATTTGTGTTTTAAATTGTCATTTTATGGGTGAGAAGGTTGAAATTAAACTAGGTATCTACACCATTTGCCTGAAATTGTCTTGCCTGAATTGGAAAACGTAGTCTGTATTTATTTGTTAAATAAGCTGTGTTTAACATTTATAAGCAATACATTTCTGCAATATGTGAACTGCAGCCTGCAGAAAAACTGTGAAGAGAAAAGGAGGAAAGGTCACAGAGCTATACTGAAGTTTGTATATTGGAGTTCAAAGAGCAAGATAATATTCCCATGCAAGTATTCAGATAATATATCTGGGGTCTTGGAATTGTGCTGCATTTTTATTAATGTTCTTATTTCAAAGCTTGGATTTTCATTGACAGCATCTTATGCAACCATTAGCAGGTGTTGAGAGGTGCATATACTGTGAGAGAGTGGGGGAAAATGCCTTAAAAATACCAACAGTGAGCTAAACACTTTTCCCTGATCTCTGTGTGCCCTCTCCCATTCAATTTCTGGCACATAAAGTAAACTCTAACCTGGAAGGAAGAATGTGGTTTTGCAACAGGCATTTTTCAGAATGACTGAAACCACCACTTGCTCCCTTTGGATAACAATGGACACAGACAAGAACCAGCACTGGGGTGTTTCCATCTCTCGTAGCAGGATGAAGGGAGAAGCAAATCCAAACCATAAGATGATGACATTAAGAAAGACAATAAATAAAATCTAGTTAATTTATCTTGACACAAGCAAACTTCAGTAAATTAAATTTGAACAAAATTGAACATACCAGAATTTTAGCTAATCAGCTGCTTTAATATCTCTCTTCACTTCTTGTCTCTTTAAAGTAAAAGCATTCCATCAGTGGTTTCAGATTCCCTTCCAGCTGTAACCTTCAAGGTTAACCTCCTTCTTTGTCATCCTCCCCTACAACACTTTTTCCACACAGACTTTCTGACTATGCTACTGAAATAATCTTCCTCACAATAATGCCTCCAAAACAGACTCTATAGGAGCACACAAACCAGGAAATACAAGGTGTGGCTGCTTTTTCTGATGTTTTGTCTATATCTTGTCTCTTTCCCCAGGATTTGCTCTTTGAGCTTACAACAGGTCCATGATTGTGCCTACTCTAAATGTGATGGGAATCCAGTGCTGGCTGCCAGTGGCTGTCAGACCTCAGATCCAGGAACAGATCATTGTACTTAGGCTCTCTGACAACATTTATAATTAATAATATTAGTTAGACAGCTAGTTAGGCATTCTTTAGGTTTTTGCAGTATAGTTTGATGTAGGAAGACCAGTTGGCTGATTTCAGACATTTAAACTCTAAGATTTGCATTATTGTTTATCAAAATGAAGTAAAACCTTATGATATTAAAAAAAAAAAATAAACAGACATCTGTCCTGCCTTTTCTTTTTCTGTGTATCCAATCTCTCATCTCAATAGTTTCTTCTGTTATGTTGCCATGTGCTAAAGTAGTTCAAAGGCCAATAATGTGACAAATCTATGTTGTTATCATGCAAAATGAATTTGCAAAAGGAATTTGAAATTTTCGAAATATAACTCTATTAAGACTAGTTTATTGATTAGAGGCTGTGTTTTATGCTAACTGTCCACTTGCCTGCTTCCCAAAGCAGAAGACTGCCACATTGCTGTGCTCACACAAGGCATGACTGTCTAGATTGCAGATCAGAATATATTCCATTCAGTTCACATGTATATCATTTACAGTTGCCATTTTTTCTTGGACAATATCTTCCTGGTGTGTCACTTCCTCTCCCCTTTGCCCAGGTTCCTTTGGTGAAGAACCTGCCTCTGATAATTAAGTGTATGGTGCTTCTCCAGTGTTTTAGAGTTTAAGCACACAAGACATATTAAATTTTATCAGCGTCATCTAATCATGGTTAGGCAGAGATCTGATAGATTAGAGATTAAAATTAAAGATTTCCAGTGCATGTGTGTTCGTATATTTTTTTCCTATCTTTCCAGTATTCAGTAGGCTACAGAGAAATTCTAAACATCTGATATTTCTCTCAAGGCAATTGAGAAAAAAATGAACGAAAGAAATGTATGTAAGTGAGAGCGACCTTTCCCTCTACGTGTTTGTTTGTTTTGCTTTTTTAAAAAATCATTCCATAATTCTACTCACATAAATTCTTTTGGTTCAGAAGTTACAGCTATTGAGTGCTATGAAAACAAACACTTCATAGGTAGGCAATGAATCACTTAAATTCTCAAATTGAGAGTGACTCTCCAAACTGGTGCTGATGAGCAATCTGAACAGCACAGGGTCTGAAATCATCACTCTTGCTCAATTGTACCTCACTTTGCAAACAAGCAAAGAGTGAGGCTGCTTATGGAGTAAGGGTCAATTTTGCAGCAATGAGTTTATCATCATTTACTTTCATCATGGGTTTTAGAGAGTGCTTTATGTCTTCCAAGTAATGCTATTTTCAATCCTACAGAACAGACAAAAAAATATAGCCTCTGTCAATATGTGCAAGAAATCTTCAGTACTTAATGACTTCAGAAGAAGATAGATGTTATTTTGCATTGGGATTTGGTTTTCACCAAAAAAGTAGGAAATTTTTTGAAAAACTTTGGTCATGAAGCAAAGAGAAAATTATTCCCATTCCTTCACTTTTCTTTTTCACGACATCCAGTACTGTCTCAGAAGCACATCCTTAGCAAACATTGAAAGCAGCATGGTGGTTTCTGAATCCTCATTCATAATACCACAACTCAGTCTAAGAGACAGAATTATGTGTAATTTCATGCAAAATAGCTGGTTGTGTCCTTTATGCCAACAGAGACATGACAGCAAAAACAAATAGGATGCAATGCAGATAAAATTAACTAAATTATTTAAGAAGTCACATTTTGGCTACACAATGCCTGATTGCATTTCCCAGAGAGCTGCACATGTGAGGATGAATTTCAGCTCCTGTTGTTCAGTAGTTGCAAAGATCTCAGATCCATGCTCAGTAGTATATCCCTGGTAAACATTACACAGACTGAAGGAATCCCTGTGTATGTCATATCCATCTAAATATGTGCCATGCCAAAGTTAATAATTCATTCATGACTGTACAAATCTCTTGAAAATATCCTTCTTTTCTCTAGGAAATTGTCATTAATTCTTACTTCCCATGTAAAACCACAACTCTTTCAAGCAGACTGGAAAACCTTTTCACCACAAACCTAATGGCATCTGGACTGTTGAAGAGAGAGTATTTACTCAATCCTTTTTCTTATTAAAATGTATCTCTCTCTCTCTCTCTCTCTATATATATATATATATCACATTCTGATAAAGGTGATATCTGAACTGAAACATATAGAAATTTTCAAAAACTAGAAGCTCATTCATTATAAGAAAAAAATATAGTTACTAGAAGTTACTTTGATATTTAACCCGTGATTATCACAAATCACAAGAGGGAAATTGAAAAACTTTGCCTGCTGTTTAATGAATAAAATTTCCTTTCTCTGAAAGTGAAACCTTATACACAATGCCTAGCTGATCATGAACAAAAGAAACTGAAAATCTGAAATATGATCTCAGAATATTATGTAGTAGCTTTTATATTTATTTCAGAGCACCGAACAATGTAGCTGGAAGAACACAGCTTTTTAGAATTTAAAATGATACAAATTTTCTGTTCAATTAATAATTTTCAAGTTATTTTTGCATAAATCTCTGTGTAGGAATGAAAGCTCCAACATGTCTGTGTCATCAAATGATAAGCTATATAATGGAATTATACATTTGTCCTTGATGATAGAAATAATCTCCAATTTGGACATGTAACTATGTGCTCAGTTGATTCAGGACATGGAACTGTCCCCAGGGCTCCAGGCTGCCTTAATCCCATTTATTTCAAGCAAACAACCATGTACTTCCTAACAGCCTCTGACCTTCGTTAAAGAACATGTCACATCTCAAACAGAAGTGACAAAGTTTGAAAAGCCCTTCCTCTTCCACTGTGCAGAAAGCTCTACCTGCAAGGAGAGGGCAGAGTTATGCCTTAGGGCAGAGCATTGCCTTAGTAACTGATTTTAAACCATGGTTGACTTCAAATCTAAAATTTAGGTTTGCAGTGAAATGAAGAAAACCAGCTGGGAGTAGGTGGTGAGGAAAGAGCCTCACAGGTTATTCTAATTGAGAATCTCAAGGGTTTTTACCTTTGCTTAAACTTAGATATGATCCTGGTATAAACCAGCAAAATCACTTTGTTGAAAAGGGTAATACTGACTTCCCCAGCTGAAACTCTGATCTGTAATGTATTTCCTGTCTTGTCTTTCTCAAAGTTTACTGAACTCATCGACATTCAGAGAACTGGAAAAAATTACTAGAAATCTTTTCTGCCTTCAGCTTTAATTTAACAGAAAGAAGCTAGAAATTTTCTTTTTCATGATGTTATGGTTGAGAAGTGTCCTGCTGGGAATCTGCCTTGCAGCTTGATAGTACAAACTTTGGATTTTTATAAGCAGCTGGAATATGTGGCCTTGGTACTGACCTATCTGTTTGAAGAGTGTGCATATTAGTTGAGGCTAAACTTTTGTTCGCAGTGAATTAACACAGCTCAGAGAGAAATCTCATGCTGTCTTACTGGCCCAGAACAGCATACTGATGGGAAAGCTGCCTTTTTCTGAAAGCTAATATCTGTCTTTCAGCTTATTGCTATCATATTTCATATTGCTATTCTTGCAAAATAATTGATTGATTTTTTTTCTTTTATAGGATCTTTTACAGACCTATGAGCTCCATTCCATCCTATTTATATTTATAACGGATGTTTTTGACAAACATTTTGGTTTGTGTTTCTATTAAATTAATATTGGTTTATATTAAATGTACAATTTTAAGTGATTCTTGTGTTCATGAATTATTCTCATCCATAAAGTTGATGTCAGCCTTAAGCGTAATGGCCCCTAACACTGGACCAGGAAATAACAACAGTGCAAGGGGACAAAAGATGCAAAGTGTTCTTGTGAATCTCTCCAGAACGTGGTCAAATGAATGATTAGAGTCAGAAGTGCCTCATGGACTGGGGATCTCCTCAGAACTTTGGTTATGCAGCCTTGACCAGCATCTTTCTGTACTCTCTCCCTCTCCTGAAGAAAACGCTGCTTTGCTGGTTTTTAATAGTGAGTTAATAGCTCACCTTGGTGGGGTGTACCCTCTGCTGACATGGGGTTGCTGTCTCATGCTCCCCCAAATTACTGGAAAGCTGGTCTCTCCAGGGCTTGGCTAGGACTGGAAAATCACTGCTTCTCTCCAGGAGCGTCTGTGTAGTTTATTTGCCCAACAAAGCAACATCTGCTTTTGGTGTACACTCATAATGCATCAGCTGCCATCCACTAGGTCGTGAGCAATTCTGTCCTGCTCCATCAGGGAGAGGCTGTAAACCAAGATGCCAGAGCACAGCCTCTGCCAAGGCTGACAGCCAGCGGACAGCTCATGCCTATAGTGGTGTCTTTGTGACACCTGTACATAGAAAGGAGCCAGCAAGCACCACTCAACTGCTCTCATCCCCAGTTACAACACCCCTCTCATCTATACTTCTAAAGCAGACCTTATAAACTGGGAACAGCCCCATCCTCTGGGGAGGCAGTTATGGGGAAAAAAAGATTTTGTAGTAGGTATTAATAATTTTATTTGTGAAACAGTGTAGCAATGATAAATGTAGTTGTCTGTAAACAAATTGTTCAATTGAATTAATGGTTGAAGTTATTTTTATAGCATTAAGTTTGGTAAATACTGAATTACAGAAGTAATCTGGCAAATCAGTAAAAGGTTTCTTTTATTTACAGTGATCTAAAACAAAAACATCTGCTGCTACTGTTCTTGTTCTTTATATGTTCCCTTCTGTGGGGCACATTTTTTTTTGCTTTTTACTGAAACACAGCCTGTGCTGAAGACCATAAAACAACAACTTAATTGCTGTGTTGATGCTTTCTTGGATCCCACTGACATTTTTGGGCAGCCTGTGAGCCCGATCAGAATGTAGAAATTTGGCACACCATAGTTGTGTTAAATGTTCAGGGACAGGAGAAGGACAGGAAGAAAATATGGAGCTGATGAAACAGAGAAGAATCAATTCACCAGCTTGAAAGCAAAATAAATATGCTTACTAACAAGAGGTGCTTTCTAAATAGTTTGAACTAATTCAAATGACAGCCAAATAAGCAAACCTTAGTGCTGATAAATGCTGAGGAAGGAATACTTTTTTTCCCCCCTTTACAAAGTGGGATAAGTGTACTGAGAGGGGGAGACTTCCATTCCTCCATCCTTGCCTTGGATTCTTAGCTGGTTCTGTTCTACAACCAACAGAGCACAGCTCAGGTGAGAGAAGCAGAAAACAGGGGAAATTAATTTCTATTGTAACAGCAAGAAATTCAAGACTGAGCTTCCAGAGAGATTACTGCTTTTCACAGGTGGTTGAAGCTGCTTGGCTTGCAGCCCTTATGCCTTATACCATCCAGGGACCTGCAATTGCCTAAAACCTAAAAACACACTGCCAGTCTTCTGGTTTCATTACAACTGGGGTTTCCTAGCTACTTTTCTCCATTCCCAACCCCCCCAACCCCCCCTGAAATTTTATTTAGCATTTTCTGTATTTGGATATTTGGAATGATGGATAATGACAAGTAGGATATTAATGTATTAAATCTGTTTGCTAAATTATTACAAATGTTTTTTTAAAATGCCACACTATTTACCAATATTCTTTAGATGATATGTACTGATAGATACTGATTTAGGCAATGTAGTTTGTTCTCTCTTTGAGTTTGTTTTTGTAAAAAATGAAAGAATTAAAACCATTTGGAATTACATTATTTGATTAATGTAGGCTTAGTACATTTTCAGATCCACTGCTTTAATGTATTGATTAATAATAAAAACAAAATGTGTACTTCCAGTAAACTGCTCGTGTTGACCTTCCAGCTATCACTGGTTTTACTTGAGAGTATAAAAATTATCAGATGTGTAAACATCCTGATAAGAAAAGACCATAACAGAACTAAAATCCTCAAGAATTTAGTTTAGAGGAAAATGTTTTAATCTTGTGTTGACACCTGCTCTTCTAAATGGATGTTTTTCATAGAATAAAAAGAGAAATTACGTTTAGGTTAATATTATATTAGTCATATAAGCACAATGAATGAAAGAAAAATATATGCTCATTGAGAATGGTAAGCTTAAGGGTTTATTTTATGTGAAAGGTTTTGAAAATCTACAGGAATAAATTCTTAAATTATTAGGAATATATATGAAATCAGGCAGTTTTTTGCAATTACCATAATTCTAATGCTACACAGTCAAGACAGAAAGGTCACTGCTATTCCATCCAAAGGAACAGATGTGTTTCCATTTCCTTGGTGAATTGTTTCTCAATACTGCATTAATTTGGGCATATGTGCCCCTGAAGGAAATCCACCAAAGGATATAACATATCTATGTATTGCTGGCAGTGTTTGTCAATTTTCTCTTGCTATGAAATATATCCATTTTTGTTAAGAAAAGTAGCTCTCCTAAGAACAATAAAACACTTCATACTCCATAAATGTTATGGTGAAAATATTATCATTTTTGCAGCTCAGCCTTCGAATCACAACTTGGTTCAAGGCTTGGGAAATTTACAAGTTGGGATTAAGAAATATAAAAACACTGTCCTCCTAGAAGGGAGCTGGATGAGTGTAAGCACCTCTACAAAGGGGATCTTCTGTCTCTTAAATAGCATAGGCACTTGTCTGATTTCTATGTCTCAAGAGGGCACAGGAGTTTGTAGTCTGAGTGGCAGAATTGATGGGGACACTGAAACTGGCTTCAAAACACATGATGAATTTTTGACAGCTCCAGCATTAAATATCAGCTTCAGATAGTGGAATCTTTTAATTCCTGAGCAGGCAGCTGGGTATTCACTCACAAATGAGCTTCTTCTTCTGTTTTAAAATAATCTGATGTAGTACTTTAGGGTGTACAGGTCCCAACCTTTCTTCACTAACAGAAAAAAAAAAAAATTGATTTAAGGTACCTTCATGTTTTTGTTATATTGTAAAATACTAAAGTTCAGTCTTTAGTCATTTGAAAAATCAAACCAAAGGGATTAAACTTTTAGTATGACCTTTTATGTGATTACATTTGCAGCATCAGAAGGAACAGAACTTTATATCACTGAAGCATGTGACCTTGAGGACCTCTTTCACTTGTGAGCTTGCTGCTGAGACCTGTGTGTTATACTGTCTGTAAAAATCCTGGGAGGAACATTTCCTTTTCCTTGCTGTCAAATCTTTAACCTATCTAATCATTCACTTCAAATTTGTCATGTACACAGAGAATTCAAATGTGTTGGAGAAAACATGCAGCCCACCATTTCAGTTGTGTTTAGTGCCATTATGAAGTACCCAGTTTAGAGAGATTTATCTTCATACACTACTCCCTCTTTATCCATATGGTTTTGATTTCTACATTGACAATAGAAGACAAATCACTAAGATAAAAAAACCCTTCCTGGTTAGAATGACTGGATTTATTTAATGCTCAATCTCATATTTGAATATTCTTATTTACTGAGAACACACTGAGATCAGAAATGTGCATGATTTTTCAATATTTTAATGAATATTTATTTTTATATATTATTTAATATATTTACCAGGGGTACATGTTTTGAAATCAGAAGAAGACAGAGTGTCTGAATCCCACTAACAGCAAGAAAATAATGGCTAATCCTTCTTTAGTTTGATTACTGTACCCAAAGCACAACTAAAAAACATCTTTTTGAACATTGAAGAATTTGGGCAGAGTTGACAACAGTGACTCTAAAAAGCAGCTCCTGGGCTCATTTCAGTAAAGCTTCATTCAGTCAGCTGGAGCTTTCATGAACTTGACTTAAATGGGAGTCCAACACTTTCCCTACAACTTTAACAAATTGAATGTCTTTTACCTATGTGGTAGGTCTGGGTTCTTATCCAAATTCTGCCTGAAAGGAATCATAATTGGTATCTCTAACTAAAGAACTGATGCACTGATGTAGAGGCAAGTCCCTAGGTGAGCCAGCCAGCCAGTAAGCAGTGGAGCTGGGGAGCCTTTATTCAGACTTATTTCAAAGATGCCAAGGTTTACTGCAGCCCAGAGAACAAAGTGATGGTCTAGCATTTCTAATTCAAAAGGGAGACAATGCACAAAGAAATAGTCCTATCACTTTGAAAAATAAAATCTTGAAGGATCATTAGACACAAACATGAAATAATGGAAAATGGATCTTCTGCTTTCTAGGTCACCTTTAAGACTTCCAGCCATTAAAAAGAATTTTGCCTTAAGAAATAACAGATTTACTGCATTTTAATGGCTTGTTTTCAGACAAATGAAATTTTCACTTTAATATCAGTTGGAATGCATTGGCAAATTGTTACTGGACAAAGCCAGCAAGAACAGTATTTAGCAAAGTTATGTGCTGGGCTAAGCACATAAAGGTTAAAGATTGGTGTGTGCATCAGGAAGATGAGAGGGTTTAACTCTCTAAGTTTCTTTCTTGCTCTGTGATGTCTGCCCAGAACTGTATTAGGAGTACTGCCAAAAGGGAGACTTTCAGGCAGCCTTCTCTTCTCAGCTTCCTGAGTGGGAGGCTTAAGCCCTGCTTCCCTGACTATTATGGGCCAAGGTGTTGAGCCCCCATATATGCAGGAAGGTGCTGTGGACAAGCTGGGATGTTTCACCAGTGCCTGTTTAACCCCCTTTCCTAAAGCAAGCTCCTGGAGTTAAGATGCTGCCACATTCACAGCATGGCAAGGACAGCATTTCTTTGTCCTACAACCCCCTTGGGGGTCGGGGCATGGTGATTTTCCCAGGATCACAGATGAGGAAACAGGTGGTTAATCAGGGAATTGATGGAAAACTCCCAGATCTGGAATGGCCACTAAATGTACTTTTTCTTGTCATCTGACTGTATTTATCAGCTGTATGTGACTCTCCAGGGTAGAAACCACCATGTTCATCATGCTATCAGCAGTGACAAAAGGAAAAGATAACCTTTGAGACAATCCTTATTCTTCTCAAAACAAAGACAACTCCCTCTTTGCCTTCTGCAAAAAGAAGCTGATAAATATGTCTTTTTGTCCTCTTTCACTCTGCTTATTCAGAAACATGTAGGCACGGAACTGATATCTATCTGCAGTGTTTTAATATAACTGTTGAGGGCAAGGAGTAAAAAAGAACAAGGACAAAAAAGCTTTTTCTTCAGTCGCTCATAACAGTGCCAATGGCAAATTCTGCTTTAATAAGAAAAGGAACACTTCTGCTGCCTGTTGAAGCAGAAAGAATATATTGCTGAAGAAAATAAATCAATGTAAATTATTTTAAATGTCCTGCATTACATTACTCTAAGTCAGACAAAAAAGGTGAAAACGATGCTGTATGAGGTAGAGAAAGGATGTAGCTAATAGAGAAAGGCATGAATTATTTAAAAGCTAATGCATGACAGAAACAATTCAACACAGTTGCAGATGACTTATGATCTGAGAATTTGTCTTACAAGTTTATATAACATGCAGAGAAGTAGTTGGGTATAACTCAGTAAGGTGATGTGAAATAACGAATTAAAAGGAAAAGAACAAGCAAAAAACCAACATCCATGCACTGTACAGAGCTCTATGCTTTTTTTGCCACAACCTGTTAAGCAGAAGGCACTGATGAGTCCCAAACACTGGGCCTCTGAGGCTGTACTAGACTGTATATATATATGTCCTGTGTGACTCTGCAGTCCAAGGATTCCTAGGTGGCAGAGGGCTTTAGCTACACTGCAGTGCTGGGCTTTCCCCACCATTCTGCAGTCATTCCTCATCCCCTCTCTGGCCATTAGAGATGTCACAGACAAGTGGACAAAAGCAGAGGGGCCTTTGTAATTGGCTGTAGCTTTGTTCTGTCTCAGAGGATGAGGACAAGAGCTGCTCCATGACATTTGGAAGTGTTACTGCTGTTGAACGACTGAGATGCCCTAAGCTACCTGGGCCTGTTTCTGCCAGGATGCTGCAGTCAGCACATACAGCAGGTTGAGTGAAGTGAAAAAATTGCTGTGGTAATAAAGTGCCCATAAGGCTGCTGCAAAATCACTTACACAGCAGCTTATGGAGTTAGGGAGCTCTATCCTGTCAGGAGGTATGGGAGCTTCCCTGTTCCTCCAAAACATGCCTTCAAAGCCACAAAAGCCAAAATTCCCTTGTGTCTATCAAGTTTCCAGTGACTGCAGTACACCTGCTTAAACACCATGCAGCCTCACTAAAGATGCCAGCTTTGTTATATCCTAGTGTGTAAATAAGAAATCGTTATAAATGGAAGTTTGAGTCATGTAAGTTAACATGAGTCATGTTACAGCACAGCAATTTTAAAGAAATCAAATGACTAAAACAAGTATCATCAGGCAGATCAGAGAATAACTAGAAAGGAGTTCTTGTGTCATATGTCTAAATAATTATAGCAGCAGAAATTATAAATTGTGAAAAGGACCATAAAATACCTTACCCAGCAAGCCTATCCTCTGTGCAAAGACGGTAAGTAAGAACAAAACTCAACTAATAACATGCATTTGTGTGAATATGTGTTTAATTTTGATTTTAATTATCAAGTGAAATAGCTTGAGGAAAGCAGCTGCCCTTAAGTGTAATTAAAACTGAAAAGACGTGGTTTATTTATGTCTATATCACTGGCCTTAATCAGACATCTCAGGTAATATCTAATCTATAGCTCAATAAGATTTGCCCCTGTGATTCAGAGGTAAGGAGTTGCCCTTGTTATGGAATATTTTGTTCGGCAGAATATGATATGATGTTGCCTACATCTGTCTGTCTACTTTAGATTGTTGCTCTGGGGACACTAAAGTTGAGGAATGGCTGCCTTGAACATCACACTGATTTGATTTGTGCTGTTTTCTTCTTCTGAGATCTGCACACTTCTTAACTCCATGTTAAATCATCAAGCATTTGGCTGCAACAGACATTATTTCCAGGCTGTACCTGTGCTATCAGCAATCACATTAATTGGAGTGCAATAGCAGAGTATAATCTGGGCAGGCTTTAAGCAGGGCTCCACGAGAGAAGTGTGTGCACATTTCAGATCGTTGTCTGCACATTCTGGTTTTGCTTTCTGTACAATAAGGGACTGACTGCACCTCCAGACCTCTCAGCCTACATCAAGATATATGAATGAGTGAAACACCTGAGGGAGAAGAAAGGAACAACACCATAGTGAGAAGAAAATTCCCTGACATCCTGGAAGAGTTATAAATATGTGTGTGAAGGACATTCAGAAGTAAAATAACCTTGGCTACCATTTTCATACTCATGTAGGTATTTCCAGAAGAAGAATAGTGATGAGTATGGGAACAATGATGAGCTGAAATGACAAAGTGTCGATAAGCCCCTCAAATTTGGCTTTTTAAAGGTCAGAAAGTTTTTAACATTAGAACATTGAAGGACTGGAAAATAGTGTAGCACATGCTATAAATCTTCTAGCAGATGCCTGAAGAAAGCTATAAAAGAAATCAGTATTACAACATACATATGATTGAATTTCAATGAATCATCATTTTATAGTGGCCATGACATGAAATCTCCATCTCCCTCTCAAATTGAAGGTTAAGAATGATACACTATTTTACATTTCCCTGATGTTTATATAGAATTCTGAAAACAGCATGAAGCAAAGCAGAAAAATAAAGCAGACTTATTAAAAATCTTGTAAGATAACAGGGAAACCACTGTTCTGTTATACAGAATATTGTTTTGTTATTGATATTTAGTGAACTGGAAAAAATGCCCACTTTAAATAAGTGCTTGCATGCATTTCGTTTCTGTAACAATCAAGACTGCCTTTTTTTGGGTAGCTTTATATATAACATACAATATGTCCAAAGACTTTCAGACTTTTGCCACCTAAGAACTGCCATACAGAATCACCATGAAATGCTCAGCCTGAAATTTTCACTTATAATAAAAGTAAACAGATACAAAAGGAGAAGATATAGTTCCACACACATCTGTTAGACTTTATAGACTCAAGTGGTCCATCTCATGAATCAGATAATCAGGATATACCAGTTACTTCAGCTTGTCTGAAAATCCTATTAACAGAGTATAATGCTTTCCCTGCCTCTTTTATTGTTTTAAGTAAGGCTAAGTCATAATAAGGTCTTGTATAAAAATGACCCCTTCCTATTCAGTGGGTTTGGTTCCATGTTTAGCCCATCTATGCAATAATACATATGTTTAAGTAGGATGGGTTTGTAATTATCGCTTTGCTCCAGGCAGCACAATTTGTCAGGGCAATAAAAGTGAGAAGCTGGAATGTAGCCCTGCTCACACCTCATCAGCAGATTGTTTCCTGCAGCCCAGCTCCTGGAGGAGTGCTAGATGTGAGCAAATCCATCGAGGGCAATCAAAATGCACAGGTATTACTCAAGGCTGAAGAGGAAAACAACAGTCCTGCCCAGACCTCTGACATCAGCCTTCAGCCTTATGTGACCTGCATTACTGGAGCTGATGTATAGGGAACAAAACTACCACACAGACCTTCAAGGTCCAGCAATGATGTTTATGGAGTAATACTTTGTCAAAAATACAATTAGGTTGAAGTCCTATATACAAAATATTTTTTTTAAAATTACCATACAAAATATATGGATACTAACATTCTTACCAGAAAATCTGTATTATGTTTCCATATTAGTTCAGGGTTACAGTTTTTAAGAGACTTTTTTTTTTTTCTGTCAAGCTACTGCTTCAGAGTCTTGGCTGTGTGGATCATCTCATTTAAGTTGGCAACATAACCAATTTAACACAACCATATTAATCCATGGTGTGAGATAGTTACCAATATGGATTTGGCCTGGTATGCTCTGCACTTTTTGGGAAACAGAGTAGATATATATATATATATATAAATTAGTAGATTTAGCAGCTAGTTTCAACTGTTTTTTTTCCAGAAGCTTTTACTGAGTTCAAGATCTTACACTGAATTTCTCCCAGATAAATGTCTTCCCCTGTGTTCCATTTCACTAAAGTGAGAGAGTCCATTTTATGGTAAATTAACTAATTTAGAAATTTATTTAGCTATCTGGAAGTCCCAAAATGAATCCAGTATTTTCTTTGCCCTATTTCTTAGAAATCCACAGGCCAGATGCATTATCTCACTTCCAGTTCCATTGAAATGAGGAAGAGGATTACTTTTTAAAATTCCCATTTGCCATCAGTGCAGCAATCCTGGAGCATTAGAAGTCCATCTCTCCATTTTTTTTAGTGCTCTGATTATTGCCCACAGTTTGGAAACAACTTCTGCAATACCCAGTGCTGCAATATGGATCTTCATTCAAGTATTAACTAACCTATCTTAGGCTCATTTACCACTTTGACAAAATTAAATTGGCAATGTTCAGTTTGAGTTTTGTTTGAGTTTTATTTGAGAGCAGCAGAAATAAAGTGACTTTGCTGCTCAAAACTAGGAAAATCTTATAAGGAAAGACTAGCTCTCTTTTAATTTTTTTTGTTATGTTGAGATAAAAGCCCTTTGATTACAAAGCTGGGAAATCGAATTGCTTGAATTACTAACAGTAGAATGCATGGGTCTTGAAAGTCTGGCTGTGTCTGTAGCCAGTACTCCAGGATTCCTCCCAGGGTTGTCCTGTACAGACACCTCATTACTTTCTGGCACATCTGCAAGGATGAATACGAAGAATGCCAGGTTTTGCTGTTGTGCAAATTACACTTGGATTTTGAGCCTCTTAGGGAATCAGACACTGCTCTTTCCTGGTGTTTCCACCCATATTTCTCTTGAGCTCATTTACCTGCCCATACTGCCACTTTGACTTTCTCACCTAGTTAAGCTTGGTCTCTCTCCTAAATCCTGGGAGCCCTTACTAGCACTCCAGATAAAAGGTTGTGTTTTGCAGTTTGTAGATTGTCCCCATAAAAGCACAGGAGAAAAACTTGAGCACTAGAAATCTCAGGCTTTTCAGTAGAAAATGTAGAGCTGTAAAGGGCTTGGTTACAGCAGCTCCATGGTAACAGGTGAGCAGATAGAAGCTGCCTTTGCCCATGCTTCAAATCAGATAGATGTGATCTAGCTGGGTACATGATGAGGGGTATCCGTGACATTACCAGGGTGGGGTTGTGCTGACTTGATTTTAGGAGCTCACTTAAGAATATGGATTTTAAAATTAACTACTGTGGTTTCTTGCATTGTGTGCATTTTAAATTATTTTCCTGAGGTTTTAAAGCACTTCAGGTGCAAGAACAACTTACAATTTTTTCTTCACTCTTTGTTACTGTCCACTTAGCTCTATTGAGAATCCTAAGGGGTGTGTGCACTTTCCGTTGGAAATTTTATCAAACTGAACATTCCTGTGCTTTTTAGCACTGAAAGAAAGAGAATAGAAATGGTAAACAGGTGGGAAATTCACCTCAGCCTCTTTCAATTGCATTTTGTTGTGCTTGCTTTGTGTATGGTTGCTCTGCTTCCTGTGCTCTTTTTCCACTGCTATGCCAATAAGGTTGATATTGAAAATGCAGCAGGGATCCAAATCTTGCCAAGGCAAGTCCTGACTGATATGAATGGGAACTGGATTTGCAGAGCCATTTTTCACAGGGTTTCTGAGGCCAGTGAGGAAGTGAGGAGTGCTTCATTGCCAGCAGTCAAACCACCACCACTACACCACCCCTAGAAATGGTGGTGTGTGAGAAGAGCACGTTTTACACCTGCTGGGTTTCTGTCTCTGTTGGGAGGAGAGCAGAGGTGGCTAATGGCCTCTGGTGTGCTGTACTCTGGAGGTGACCTGGTGGCATGTGGCCCCTCCCTCTGAAACCCAGCCTCTTGCCTTTGCCCACATGGTGGCCATCTGTCAGCTGCTCCCATGTCGTTGTGAGCAATTCACCAACTGGCAGCCGTTGTGAGGATGTGTTCATTTCCAGAGCAACATTCTGCCTCAACACTTTCTGCTTGGAAAGTCACCAGATCAGAAAATTCCCTTTGTAAGCGGGATCTCTGTTTTCCCTTTTAATGCAATAACACGTGCTTCAATGCAGGGAACTTCACTGGTTGCTGGCAAGGTTTTACTGAAAGGGATTGTGTCTCTGTTAAGTCATATATGAGCATGACACAAATTTTCATCCGGAATAGAGTTATGTATTGCATTACATAACCCCACAGAAGAAAAGAGCAACAGTTAAAGCAGCACTTATATTTATGAGCAGTTTTTCATGGTATTAGCTCCACTTAGGCTGTAATGCTTCTCTGATACAGATGCTTAATCTGCTCTTTATTTTCAAGAAAGCCATGCAAATGTCATCCAATAATTCTCATTTCAAATCTACCAGCACAATCCCCCTAGGCCTTTGGCTAATCACTGGGATAAACATTTTTTTTGAGAACTCTTTCCTTTCAGATGCTGCACAGAATTAGCCAAGACCTGTTTTTTTGGTGTTTTTTTTTTTTTTTTGGTGTTTTTATTTTGTGTGTGTTTTTATTTTGTGTGTGTTTTTTTATTTTGTTTTGTTTTGCTTTTTTAGGTTGGAGTTTTAGTTGGCAGTGGTGGACTTGAAAGGGACAGGCTGCTGTGCAGAGGCAGAGGGGGAGGCATCTTGCAGGTTACCACAGCTGATGTCTCTGTTCTAAAGGAAGAAAGCAGCAAACAGCAGTGTCTGAGCTGATCTGGGTATGCACAGGTTTCAACAAGATGACTGGGTGTACCATTAGTCTCTTCTCTTTCTCTCCAGGGTACATCTCTTTGCCTCCCTAGGAGGTGCTGCTCAGCTGAAGCACCCTGTTTTTGGGCATTTCAGTCACTGATGACTATTTATGGTTTGCATATCCCAATTTAATACCAGTATAAGAGAAATAAACCTTTGCCTTCATTCAGCCATTGTGATCAGTGGGATGGTTAATGAAGAAAGATGCTTGGTAGTGTAATTAAATATCACTCACTTTTTTTTCCCCCTCCTCCCTTTGAACTTTTTAATGAAATAACTGTAAAAAGATGCTTGTATATAGGATTTTTACCTATAACTGTTTGTTTAGAATTTACATGCCACTGTTAAATGTTTGCTTAAAATATTTGAGACTTTAGCAGTGGATTTTGTGCTGATGTCAAAGATTAAATTAATTAAATATGGAAAACTGATTTGAAAATATTTAAAATTATTTTACTAAAAATATAAAGCCCAACAGAGTGTCATGCTACATGAAGTCAACAGCAGAAAGACTAATGCTATCAATCCAGGTAGGCATTCATATATTGAAACCTAGTGAAAAAAGCTTGCCTTTTATTCATGTTTTGCGCTCGTGACTGTGATTAAAGGTTCATGGAAAATGAAAGGCAACTTCTCCTTTATTTAGATGAAATGTACTGCCCTCTATTTAATACTCAGAACCATTCCACAACAATTCTGAGGAAATACTTGAGTATTAGTAGATAAGATGAGAAGTATTTCTTTCTGAGCATGGTTTTACTCATTCTTTTCCCATTACCACGTGTAACAATTGACATTCATTTGCAGTACTTCAGCTGAGCTCTCTGCATGCTGTAATACTATTAATATCCACTGCAGGGAGAAAGAAGGAACAAAACTACAGGGCTCAGAGTTTCTCTAAGCCAAAGCATCATTATTCAATGTAGAAAGAGGTGACAGAACTTTTACTAAAACAACTGTGTCTATGAACCTTGTGTTGTTTATACATTATCTTAGAGGTGGAAAGCTGACAGATTTCCAGTCTGCAATAGGCAGTGGCTGGAGAGAAGACATGGACTAGGCAAATAAAAGCTCCATTCATCATTTAGTTCCCAAAGTACAAGGTGACTGTTCTAAACCATTAGAATAGACGACAGCTAGACTGGCCTCCACACAGCACTTCATTGCTTCTGCAGTGAAGGGTTCATCTGATTTCATTACTGTCTTGCTCAGGATTTCCTGTTCTGCAGCAGGAAAAAAGTTTGGCTTCTCTTTCTGCGTATGTGTCTGCACGTTCTTTATTGCTCATGATGCTCGTCACAGATACCTCAGCATCCTGCAGGAATGCTTTACCTCTCCTCACTCCTAAGGCACCTCTCAAGTTAGGGAGCAGCATACTGCGATGCAGAGCTTTTTCACATCAGCTCCACAAGCTAAATTCCCAAGAAAATGTTTCCAGGGAAATACATGCCTAAATCTATATATTGGTGAACTGGATTCCTGAGGATGATGCTGATGAAAAATGACATAACATAAAATGGGCAGGGGTGGTTTATGCCCAGTCTGTTGCTAGTAAAATAGCAGCATCTCTGAAAATCCACATCTTACTGAACATGGGGATCTAACATCCCTGATTTAATTGTGTATTTGAGACAAAGACACAACCTGAAACTTCTTGTTTCTTCTACAATTTCCAATGACACTCTGGACCAGAAAATTTACATCTGTAGGAAAATTTTTAGATATCTGATCTTATCTAAAAGATTGCAATCACTCCCCAGGTTTCTTGTCACATCTTGTTCCCTCTAGGCAGAAATCTGCAGGCCAAGATAACCCCTGAGCCTTTGTCACTGATGTGCTCACCTGCACTTCAGGTGAGGAGGACAGCATTTTGGGGGGGAGATCTGCCAGATCCTCACCTCAGAATGCAAAGTGTGCCACAGAGATACAGAGTGAAAAAACTTGTGTCAACTTTTATGGTAACAGAGTGCTCTTGCTCTGAGGAAACAGCTGAAACTCAAAACACATGGCTGATAGCAACTGGAAGGAGCAGGTGACTGTGAGGGCATGCAAGCTGTGTGTGCATGGCTGCAGCAGGCAAAGGCTGTGCTCACCCTGCAGTGATGACCTCGAGGGGTTGCCGAGGAGATCCCTGGCTCATGCTCAGTGCTGACACGGCAGAGGCTGGCACAAGGTCACGCTGTTTTATGGAGCGTGCAAGTGCCACTGCCTCCTTTGCTTTCCAAGCAGGAATGGCACCTGCAGTCCTTCAAGCATGCCCTGCCTTGCCCTCATCCTGCCCACAGCTCATGTTGGAGAGGGGCTGTGGAGGGGTCAGGCTCCAGCTGGAAGTAATTTCATCTACTGATGGTACAGCTACACATAGTTTGTTTTACAGAGTTAGCTATTTTCAGCCACACTCTGTTTGTAACCAAGACTGCCAGACTCATCTCTCCAGGAAGAGGATTCCTCCTGGAAATAGTACATTGTGAAAATGCCTACATATCCATGAAAGGCACACCATTTTCTTTTGGAAAGCTTCAGCTGGCCACTGTGGTGATAGCCTGATGTACTTGTAGGCAAGTCAGAGCTGGAAATTTTTAAAGTGAAAAACTTTAATAAATGACAACATCGATGATATGTAGTCAAACCTGACACACAGATTATGGTATCTTTTGCTACTTCTCAAAAAGAAAAAAAATTATCAACTCTTATTGAAACAGAGAAAAAAAATCTAGTACTAAAACCAGCAGTCCAAAAAAGCTGGACAGGAACAAGTAATATTTCTTACTAATAGCTTCTAGATGTCTGAGGAAACATTGTGCCACCCAAGCAGACAATAAACCAAATTTCTTTCAAGTTAACATTAGCAATTAACAAAATAGCCTTTTTGTTTTTCAAGTAAGAGCTACACCAAAGGAAATAATGCAAACTGCATGGGAAGAGTTTAATTAATATTCCCTAAACAATAATTTCCCAAAGACCACAGAAACAACGGGTATCTATATTAATTAATTGGGTAAAATTATCTGCTCAGTTAAATTGATGTAATAAAAAGTAGTGTCTTGAGGTCTGTCTTTTCAAGTCCTTTCACTGCTTTTCAAAAAGTATCTGGGACAAGTTTTTTCATTGAAGAGACCAAAATTTTGTTTGATCAAAATATCTAAGCAAAAAATTTCCAAGAGATTCAGCATTTAGCTTTCATAATTCACTCGGACTGAGTCCAGTCAGTAACAGGAAAATTTATCTTCAAATAGTTCTGTGAACCAGAGCTCATGTACAGAGGAAAAATCAAGTGGATTTTTGTTCAGATAGAGGCTCATTTTGAGTCATACTAAAAGTGGTCATGATGACACATAAGTCAGAGCTTAAAGGAGTGCAAGAAAGTAAAGTAGTGAGAATGTAGAGTTAAGTCAGAGGTGAAGAACCAAAGGATAAAATGTAAGGCAGGATATAGATATCAAAAAATCTTGCAAGAGAAAGAGAATTGTGTTAAAAATGTGAAGTGTCCTGTGGAGTCATAATGAGACCCACTAAAATGAGTAGTTCACAGGGGAGCAACTGTTCTGGTTGGGAAAGAACTGCGTCAGGAGATGAGACTCTGTTCTGTCAGAAAGATACTTTATTCTACCTGGCATGCTCAAGTGTTTTCTTCCCCATAAAAAATTAAAAAGTCTAGAAAATCATTTAAGATTTGACAATAAACTGGTAGTTAAAGGACAGCTTTAGATTTATGATATTGTTTATATCAAGTCCAATCAGCTCACAGACTTGAATATTTTATCAGAGCTCCAGCTGTAGGGATATTGGCTGCTCTGATAAAATTAAATTGATTTGTTTCTCTCAGTTCCACACAAGCTACATCCCGCTTTGTCATATTTGGCTTCTGATAAAACACTACTGGCACACCGTTGTGCCTCAAAATGCTGCCTGTGGCTCACGGCTGTTTTCCCTGGGGAGTGACATAAACCATCCATCAGATGAAATATGGACTCATGTAGATTCAGAGAGAACCTAGTGGTCCTGATGACTTTTTTTAGTTTAAAATTATAGAGCTGGGCATGAAGGAAGACCTCATGTGTTTCACTCATTGCCACTGGCACACGGTACCAATGTCTCAAGGCTGCACATAAGGTTTCTTGCTGTACTTTTAGAGCATCTGGAAATACTGAAATTCTTTCCCTTCCACATTTTTCCCTTCTCCTTCTCCTACTCCAAAAAAACCAACACTCAAATCCAACATACCATCCACATCCACGAAGAAATTAGTAGCAGTATCAGTTCTTGAAATCTCTGTCTAAAACATGAGAATTAAGGTTAATTCTCCCCCGTTGGTCAGTAACATTTATTTCTGGAGTTTTTTAGGCTTCAAGCAGTTCTCTGCAAGAAGGAAGAGGCACATGTGTAAGGACTCCAATGATCTTACTACAAACAATAGTACTTGCTGCTGGTCTTTCTCCTCACTGGAGGTAATAAATTCCCTGAGATCAATGCTGTGATCTGAGCCAAATTTGTGATCTGTTCCAGTTCTGCTCCTAATGGCTAATACTGTGGTCATAGGCACTCTGATTTTGTGCAGCTGAGATATCTTCTATCTGAACGTCAAATGTCTTTATACAAAGCTTCATTGCTTAGCATCAGAAACACAGCCCTTGCTTTCTCCACTGTATGCACTCAAGGTAAAATTCCCATTGATGATCTGTGAACTGGACCATGATCCAACATGGCCTGTGAGACTTGTTCTAGTCACCCACCTACTTTGTGAAAATCTGCTTGTAAAACCTTGTTTAGAGATCCTACACACTTGAAATGATGTGTTTTACAATTTACAGTTTCTTTTGCTTGTCCAAGAGGTTCTCCAGGAGAATATAAAAATATTCTCTTGCTTTCTTTGGAACTCTTTTCACTTTAAAGAAAAGAATATTTCTTCCATGCTCACTGGCAAAACCAGCTCACCCTTCCTCTTCCATTGCTTCCATATTTGAATGGCAAAGTAATAGCTCGACTACTCAGCTGTCTCAGGTACTTGTGTAGTGAGTTTTTATAGTTGGAACTCAGCTGAACAAGAAAAATGGTGATTTTTGCAAAGCCAAATATTCTGTTCAGTTGTGCAAATTTAATTTGGTTTCCACAGCTTCTCAAAATACAGTGATGTATTATTTTTTCTCCCAGAATTCCAGCACACACATTAGTTGTAAAATGAGCTTGATCTGAAGCTAAATTGGAGTAGGTAGTTACTTACAAGAAATCTGTATCATTTGCAGCAGAAGTTGTAGAAAATGAGAAGGACAATTATAAGAAAAAGAACTGTTTCGTTTGGTATTCTCTGGAAAATTGACTCCCTTCACGGGAATGCTCAGAGCAGAAATAAATCAAGGTGCATCCATCCCTCAAGTATAATGCTGATGGGTATGGAAGAGAAGTCCATGAAAAACAGGTCTTTGGAAAAGGCTTTGGATGGTATGCAACAAAGTGCAACAATATTTGAGCAAGAGGGAGGAAACTATGGAATAGCTGTTTCTTGTGAACAATCTGTGTTCTCTTACTTCAACACATCATGGGATGCACTGAGAAATATATCACATCATTATAAGTATGTACATGTGAATGAAATTACAATTCCATTTCTTCAGCAGTTCCACAATTTCTTAATATTTGAATACAACTTTGGAAATGCTAGGGTGTTTTTTTCCCAATAACTTCTGTGTGTGGTGATATCTATATATATATATCTAAATATATATATATAATATAAAATATATATTAATATAGATATAAATCACATACATACATATATACACACATATGTATATATGATTTAATGTTTCATCTTAATGAGATTTGAAAGCTACTTAGTAATGTGCTTTGAGTCCTTAGAATTCAAATTTTCCTTTTCCTCTGTAAGAGGAGGATGAGCTGAATCAGAGCACTGAGAGTTAGGCATTATGGAAGAATTTACACTGAAATGGAAAAAATTAAGGAAAAAATGTGACAGATCTTGCAATAATTAAATAGTATTAGATAAATAAATGTATATGGATGTTTAAGAGTTAAAATAAATGTTGGGATAAATGACTCTATAAACAAGCATTTTTCTGAGTAACATTCAAAGGAAGGACCATTGGGAATGCTAGTGAAACCACTGTTTCAGACACTTGGATGAAAATTTATGAATTGTTGAAAAACATTTCAGCTGAATTTCTGAGAGAGGGCTACATGACATTTTTTTGGTCTGGATCAATTAAACCTGCTGCTTTATAAAAATATAAGAATAGGATTCTCAGTTAATCTCAATATTTTACCAGACCTCTAGATAATTGTTTGTATAATTTTTAATGTGGCAATTTTAATTATTAAAAAATTAGAAAACCAGATGGAATTACAAAACAGCAACAGATTACTTAATTAACTTTTGCCTACTGGGATAAATAGAACGTACCACAGAATGTATCAAAGCAGACACCAGTGAGAGACTATACATCCATTAGTATGCAGGAGGTTTTCTCTTCAGATAGCAGTTCTTATCAGACATAAGCATATGCCTATCAATCTTATTAAATAAACCCAGCAATCCTCATGTTATAACCCACAGCATATAACATCATGACAAAAATCTGAAGAAATATTCTGTGATGCTCCCCACAGACCAGTGAAATCTCCCACCTAAGTACATGAGGTGGACAAAAAGGAAGAGAAAATTGTGATTATTTTATGAAGGAGTACAACATGTAAGTTAGTCTGCAAATACTAACAAACATCCTTCATCTGTGAAAGGGCCTTAAACCAAAAGTAATCAAAACATCAGATTTTAAAAATGTTGACATATTTGTCTAATTGTATTACAAATACTCTGTCAGCTCCATTGCATGACAGGTATTACATACCTGGGTAAAAATGGGAGTGAATCAGATGAAGAGCAGACCTGTAAACTCATAATAATATAAATCTTTACTTATATAAAATATCTTTTGAACTTACGTAGATGCTATGTACATAGCAGTACTATGTAGATTTTTGTAAATTTCTTAGTATCATTTTCAAATATGTTCTCTGAAATAAAAAATATTTCAAACAGGATTCCAAAATCTCTACAATGGCTTCTTTTGGAATGAACACTAGCTGATGACTTCCAAGATTCCCAGAAAAACTGATTATAATTATTGCACACCAAATACATTCCTACATGATGTGCACTGATACCTTTTTATTTAATAAAAATGAGTGTCACCATATATATGTGCATACATTTGGTTATTGCTATCAGAATTAACAGCCTGCAATTTAACCCAAGCCTATTAAAAAAAGGGCTCAGCAGACCCACACAAATGGAAATGACTACTTGCCACAGATTTTAACCAGTCTTCAAGACAATGTGTTTGTTAGTACCTTCAGATTAATACCAGTTAGTTTTTGAACAGTTTTAATCTCATGCTAGATGATTTAAACCAGATGAAAATAAAAATGTGCTACCCAAAATAAAAGAATACAGAAAATACAGTATTGTAGTATTTACTGAACAAAATAACAAAAATTATGTTTACTTTTTTTTTTTTAAACAGCATTAAGTAATCAAATTTAGGCCATACAAGCATCAACAAGAAATGTAAGTAACTGTACTATTAAGGTGGTATCTACAATTTTAAAACTGCTCCAAATCCAAAACCACAAATGTTGTATACCTCACTTAAAAATCATTCTAGTGCCTTGCACAGTATGTAAAAAAATTGAAAGTAAATGACTGCTATGAAACATACATGCAGTACCTGAATTTAATGTTTCAATACCTCAGGCCCAGATCATCAAAGCATTTAGGTTTCCACTCCTCAGGGAAGCTCTGGGTCTCCATGTATACTAACCCCTTCCCTGAAAGGAGTAACTGTTTTTGATGGTGGGAATTTGTAGTGTTATCTTTCCCTATGCAGGGAGGGAAAGGGTCGATTTTACAGAAAGAATGGTTCCAATAGGCAGAAAGTTTATGGCACTGCAACTACATGAACCACCTTCCCTACACAACATAAAAATATTCTAATATTAAGGATTATTTTACAACTCAGTGGAAATATGCAGTAATGCAATTCATTTCCTTTGTCTGGATGACAAAAATGCAGTCTTAACAGTCACAAGAACCCGCCTTGTGTTAGCTATAAAAAAAAATATATTTATATATATATTTATGCAACTACTATGTGCATTAAACAAAACCACTGTATGAATCAGCAGGGTTCAATAACACTTGTATCTGAATCTCTGGAAGGGGTGCGTTGAAGTCTATGGTGCTTCTCAATAAGGACTCACAATGAAATGGCAAAGAATAGAAACCCATTTATTTTAAATCTTATTTTTCTTACCCCATTGCCTAAGAAATGGTCCATAAGCTCTCTGGCAGCTAAAAGGATCTGTTGCCTTTACTTCAACATACTGCTGAGAAATGAAAAATACACCTTAATACAAACCTGACAATTCATTTTTTAGTGAACACTGAAAATGAAAATCAGCCCAAAGTCATTGTGAATTCCCATTAAATAATTCCACCATTGTGAAAATTCTCTGTTGTCTTCAGTTCTTACCACTCTGTATATCATGAGTTGTTTAGCAGGCTGGTAATCAGCAATGCACAAGAAACATTGTATTACTCCTGGAAAGCATTTACACTGTGACTCACTCAGGTTGGCAGGGTAATTTAGAATTGAAAAATGTATTTCAGATCTGCTTACATAAATGTGGGAAAATTCCTTTTTTTCCTCTTTACCTGTCTTAAGATACTTTTTCTCAATCACCTCTGAACACTGATCAGTGTCCTTTGCACTGAAAAGGTACAGATTTTTTCCTCAGTCTTTGAGATAACAGAGAAGACTTGAACCAAAGGGCAATACCCTTGTGCACCAAAGCTTTATTATATTTCTGATTACTTGCATCCCCACACCTAAAGCAAGTAACATGGCACTTGTGCCATAGTTCTGATACTGTAGGTGTCCACTGACAAGTGTTCTGCATGAACCATTGTGTCCCAGTCCACTAACAAAAACTACTGTGCAGTAGTAATCTGGTATCTTAGATAGTTTTTCTTCTTGGACAAAGTTTATCCAGAATCTTCTTTCTATCAGGCTACAGCAGCTTAGGGCTCCTTTTCTTTAAAGAGAGGCAAAATAAATGTCTTACACCTGTAGGCCAGTACTGGTGTTATGTCCCAGAAATTTTAGCACTGCTCTGATACGATGAACCCTTCTTTTTCTCCCACTGGTTCCACCTCAGCATAGGCAGGATGTCCAGATCCTCTTCTGAATTTCATTGCTGGCCATCTGCTTGGACGTCTCTACGACAGGAAGAACAAAATAAACTTTTATGAAGGTTACTACAAGAAATTGATAATATGCAATTTTGACCTTTCATACTAAACCACACTCCCTATACTTGTTACAGGAATAGAAAGGCACAGTTCAGCAGCAGCAAAAGGCAGAGGAATTAATCCCTCTTTTTAATTTATGAGTGATGACTGTTCTCAAACACATAAACAACTACCACTACACTTAGCAGTGAAGAGGATGAAATAGCTTCTGTCTAAAATGGTTGATTAGCAGATTTGTCAAGTAAAGAACTGATGATCCACTAACCTCTAGAGGATCTGTCCAATGCCCTTCCATCCTAGTTCTGCATAGGAATTTTCTAACATACTCTATGGGAAAATATGTGGCAGTGTTGACAGGAACTTGAATTTAAAAAACTATTTAGGATAAAATTCTGGCATGCTTCTGCAGGACTCTCAAAATAATGACTTTCTATTTCAAGTGCCATAATTTCTACTTGAGTAGTTTGTTTTGATGGTTCAAATAGAAGCAATATTTTAATTTAAACTCTTAAGAGCTTTGGGTACAAGAGCCTTAACAAGTCCTAACCAATTTCCATTAGGTTCTTGGGTGCCTTCTTTAAAAACAGCTAATAAACAGAGAAAACAAACAGTTATTTTCTAGGGCAGATAAAACAATTCCTGCATTATTATGATAACTCAAGGGAGGAAAAGTGTTTTAAACAATCTGTACTTTTAATGAATTAATGCCAGGTAAGGCTCAGATTTTGGGTGATCACTCTGAGATTATGTCAAAGGGAATAGCTTTTGGGAAAATAGGGAAACTCCTTCAGAGAGTCAGTGAGAAGAAAAAGCTTTCCTAAAATGATTTTTTCCTATTGAAAATTTTATCTGCCAAATATACTGATTTATTTCTCTTTACTGACAAGAGTCACAATCTGCTTGGAAGGAGGGCTAAAAGATACAGCAACTCTTATAGAAATATTGCAGGACAATGAGAGGAGAATCATTGAAAACAAGTTAAAGCCTGTATTTTCATTGGCAGCTCAAAAGCTAAATGATTTTACTTTATGATCTTTCTTCTGAATATAAACACTGCATTTGATTTTCTGTACCTACAATACCCCATTTTTATTTCCTCTCAATCACAAAGGATACTACATGCTGCTGAGGGGTGGTGGTGGTGACCATAGCACAGCCACAGCCATGATGTTTTCCTGGGACTCACAGTGCTGTTGGGCAGGAGTCACTAAAGAAATCTTGAGGTTCCACTGAATCTTGTTGCCAACAAACCACACAGCTGACTGCAGGTGCAGCACAAAGTCTTCCCCAGTGATCATTGTCAGGAAGATACCACATAAAAGCAACTGCTTCCTTTTCCTGCCGCTGCAGGACCAGGTTACTTTTGAGGCATTCAGAGTTAAATTCTGTTTGGCAGGTAATTTAAAATCCCAGGCCTTTCAGTGCAGCACCTTCCTACTAAGTAGGAAGGCAGAACACTGTCTTCTTTAATGGATGTCTCTTCCTAACAAGAAAACTTAGTCTATTCAAACTTTGGAGAATTTTTTTTACCCAAGATTGACTCTGTGTGTTTTCAAAATTAAGAAGGACAGTTTGGTTACTGCTAAAGAAAAAGGGTCATATTCCATTCTCAGGCTCACTAAAGTAAATCAAGAATAATGCAATTAAATGTAAAGGGTTTATTTCAGATTTACACTGGTACAAATGAGAAAGGAATTTGATGGAGAGGTCTCCAATGAACAGGGAAAAGGAAAAACCACTGGAAAACTAGCAGGAAAGAATAATTAGAAACAGTATCAAATGGTGACAGATAAGGATAAGCTAGGTTTTAATATACTCAGTTGCTCTGTAATTTAATTTTAAGATGTAGCTATGATTAGTTACTACTTCATTGCTACATTGATGAAAGATACTAAA
This sequence comes from Alaudala cheleensis, assembly GCA_013398995.1. NCBI lineage: Eukaryota > Metazoa > Chordata > Aves > Passeriformes > Alaudidae > Alaudala > Alaudala cheleensis. The sequence goes on along the minus strand of VWYE01021404.1, from coordinate 66,019 downwards.
TTTACCATTTTATGCTACTCTTTTAAATTGGCCTTTCCAGATGATTAGTTATGGAACAGACGTGTATCAGTTTTAATGATACAAAGCCATAAGACATAAATATGAGCTGTTTTTTAAGAAATAAAACAAAAGACTTGAAGGTCATCTTCCAACATTGCATTTACACTTTTCTGCTCTTTCTTTTCATGACTGAGGTGAGATTTTTCCTTTACAGTGATTGTTTAACTTCAGCTTCATTATGTGCATGTTGACAGTTTTAAAAGAGAACACTGACAAACTATCAATTCATTGCCTTATGCAACCCCTCAAAAGCTGTAAAAATATTTCAGCTTTAACTGAAAAATCCACAAGTAAGTTGATAGATATTGGGAGATACAACGTTCCCTCAGTTACTGAAGCAGCTCAGGAAACACCTAATGTATTCTTCCTCCTTTTTCTCTGTGAAGACTAATTAAAAACCAGAAAGAAACACCTACCTGCCAAAAAAAAAAAACCAGAACACACCAAAAAACCCTACCAAACCCAAACCAAACTGGGAGAAAGCAAGCTGGGTATTCGCAAGCTGGCTATTTAATTAACTCCCAATTTTTGCAGGAAAAAATCTGTTTCTTCCTCTGCAATCTGAACACTTAAAGGAAATCCTCTCAGCGGTGGCTGGTGAGTTGTAACTCCTTCTTCCTTTCAGTGTACTACAAAGCAGGGAAACAGGACTAATAATTTTTTCATTTTTTGAAGCTTCCTTGAGTTCACTATTTTAAGCAATGAAGTTGAGAGAAAAGCACTTGTGACCCTACAAAACCAGGATGCAGAAGAAATATGTTGAAATGCAGGAATATAATTTATGACATACATTTAAAAAGTTAGTTCCTATTGAAGATTAATAAGATAAAAGGAAAAAAAATCCAACAGTTGGATAATCTATGGATTAATGTTTCCTACATTATATCTCTCTACACCATTGCTGGTGGCTGTGCAGGATGTTTGACTTTCTGCAGCAATACAAAGACTAAAATAATGTTTATATCCATCTTGCAGAAGAGGCAGAATTTATACCATTTGTCTTACTTCTGAGGGAAAGAAAGAGGGGATTCCACCTATTAAGACCAAAGAGTAGAAACTGGAGTAACTTCTCACTCTGGGTTGTAAGGAAAGTGTATTCTTTTTGATCAGTTTCTTCTTTTGATATCTTTCAATATCAGGGATTTTTGAGCCTTACAGGGCCTCTTTTATTCATGAAAACCATATGATCTCATTTGGACATGTTAAAAAAAAGTTTGATACATAGCTGAGTGCAGTTAATTAATATAGTTAAATAAAACACAGTTGCCATGATCTGAACATGGTTTCAAGTGTTACAGTCAATGACTTTTTTTAAGATTGCTAGCTGAAGGCCATCTTATTTCCAGCTGAATAGTGACCAATATTACAAGATCAGTTGCAGAAGGATGGACAGTTGTGTAAAGTTGTGTTGAAATACTGGTATCTGAAAACTGATGCCCTGCTTCTGAGAGTTTTTGATGATAACTTTATCACTATCTCTAAAATTTGTCACTTAACACTTTTCATCTAAGATGGTAATTTATCAAAAGCAATTGTAATAATGTGCATTTTGTCAGCTGCAGCAATTATGAGCTTTTACAATTCTTTTTGTACATCTGCATGAAGACAAGTTTCTACCAGGTAATGGACAGAAGGAAATTGGCAACAGGTATTACATATTTGATTTGTCTACATCCTAGCCTCTATTATCCCCATCCCATCTTAGTCTGTATTTCCCTGAGTACACAAAAATGGAATGAGAACAATTCTGTACAGATCTGCAATTTCAGAAGAGCAGTTAAGGAAAACAGCAATGAAATATTTGCCCCTCTGTCATCTCCTCAACCCTGCCAAACACATTTTGTTCTGAAAGATTCCTGAAACACTTTCAAAAGTTTCTTTGTATATTTCAACCAGCATAAAATCCCAGACTGCTTGTGCATGCATCAGCTCTTCATTCCTATTCAGCAGTAAACTTGAACAGTGGATTTCACCAAGACATGCACACAATCTTTTTAAAACTGAATTTACATGAGTATAAATACCTGACATAACATGAGAAGGTCAATCTTTCAAAGTTTTAACTCTCCAGAGCTCCCTAGTAAACTTGATTCTCCACTAAACTACTTAAAAACTGAAGTTATTGAGTACCTTTTAGACTGAATGCTCTGGCACAACTTTGTCTCCTCTATCTATTGATTTTTTCTCTACTTCAGTCTGTCAAACTTCCAGAGGACTGGTTCACTGTGTCTCCTGAAGGGCTGCATCTTACATTTCCACTGAGGTCAATTTCTTTGTCTAATTCAGGAGTGAAAACACATATAAACCTATTTAAAAGCTTTACTCTTTAACCACATTTTGTCAAGAAGGCCTATTTAACTCTGATGATATGGAAATATGCACATATGCAGTTATGAAAATTCTGGATTTATTGTCAAAACTTCAGAAAAACTATTATGACTTACTAAAATAAAATAGGAAAAAGGGAAAAAAAACGATAGAAAGGTTGTGCTAAATGACTAAATATTAATCTGATACTATTCAAGACCCATTAGTCTAAGTACTTGTCCAGTGTTAATCTGCCTCAGTAGTCAGGGCTTTGGTTTCTTATAAGAAGCACAGATCTTTCTGTTACCAATTACCTTGACCATAATGTGTATTTTTGTGCTCAAAGTTACTTGAAATTTGTGCATCAGTCTTTAATCTCTTCTAGAAACACCAATTTATTTGGCAAATAACAGTCAAAAGTGGATGAAGCTACAAATATCTGAAACTATACTTCTGATATATATTCCCAGGAATAAGAGAAGAACAATTGCCTGACACCATGTTAAACTCATATTTTGAATCAACTGTTTTCAAATAAGGATTGCTTCAGACTTAAGATTCAGTAGAGTAATTTACTGGCTTAATTTATTTTTCTTTTTGATAGAAGTACTTATTTAACATATATTTTTGTGATTCAAACAATCTTTCTAAAATGGTTTCTGCAGTCTTCTGTTCACTGAGGAGCTGGCTGCTGAAGGATGAGAAACAGAATGCCTCCTTCCTCTACACCTTTGACTTTTATTGTCAGTGTTGATTATTTATTTTAGTGCTTTTCCCTTGTGGTCGATTTAGGTTTCCCTTGCTGAACTGCTGGTTCCTGCTGAGCTGGATAAGCTTTGGAAAAATAACTTTACTATCAGTACTAGGCAATGACAGTGAGATCAATGACAATACTCCAAATGCCAGGATACTGCAGGACTTTGAAAGAAGAGAAAAATGATACCTGTTCTTTTCTTTTAATCATCATTTTAATGAAACATAATTCAGCCTGAACATCTGCACAAAAACTAATTGATGACCATGTTAAGCCTATTTCAAACTAAAAGCATAATCCCCTGTAAAAAACAATGAGCCATATCCCAGAAGAAAACAGCAGAGCTGTGTGAGCCCTATCAGCTGCCTTAGACAGCCAAGGATCTCATTCTTTTTACAAAAACCCTTCTTTTTTAAAATCTGTCTCCTATTTACTCCTTGTTTGAAGACATTCAGTGCATTTGTGACATTAATGCAGAAACCTAGACATGGTGCATGGAAAACATGGCTGGATGTTAAATCTGGCTCTTATTTGTGGTATGCTGTTATAAGCAGAGAAGTAAAATGGTGAGCCAGAAATGTTCATTAAATTCCTGAGCTCTGAAATACCAAGAACTCCAGCATTTTAAACTATTTTCTCATATTATTTCCATCCTGTAAGCAGACAGGGGATGAGCAGAAGGTCAAAATCTGAAGGGAATCTACTGCTAGATGCATGTGCCAATAAATGTTTTCAGATACCAAAATATAATCCCCTATACAGCCCATCATTAAAAAAACCCCAATAATTAGTGCTTTTTCAGACCACCCCAGCCAGGCCTCAGTATTTATAAATCATCCTCAGTTCATGCTAACAGTCTACATGCTGTCAGCTTTAAGTGAGGCAGAGTTAAATGACAGGAATGCAGATCCTTTCCTGCAGTTGGTCTTTATGCTAAAAAACAGTCCCAGCCTTATTTAATTTACTAGCAAAGACATAATTTAAGTTAAATCAAGGACATAATTTAAGTTAAAGCAAGAGGAGTCAAGGTGCATCCTCCGTGCTCTTATCGCACACTAATATTTATTTGCTGAAGATCTGCAGCTGTTGGTTTCTTCCTCCCTCCCTGTCTTTTTCCTGAAGGTCACTCTCTGGCTTGATAGCACCAGTTCAACTCTCTGTGTGGCCATTTAAACAGATCCCTGAAGTTATCCAGCTTAAACATCCCAGATAAAGTAAAACAAACAACAAAAGAAGACATTGGTATGTGCATGTGTGTAAAGTGTGTAAGTGTACATGTATGTTTCTAAGCACCTGAACCAGTAAAATAAAGCTCTGGAATACCTCCAAGGAGGTTGGGAACATGAAGGCAAAAGCTGTGACCTTCAAAATAGGATCTCAACTCAAAAGAATGTTAATTTTTAACCACAAACACCCACAGTGCTCTTCAGTGTGTGACATATTAACTACTATTAATACCTATGCAGCCACTAATGCATAAGCTCTGAATTCATTCATATTCTTACAGCTTCTTACATATGTTAATAAGTTTTGTAACTATAAGCTGAATACAAGAGAAAGGCTCTTTTGCTAGAGGCTAAGATGTCCTAATTTGAAATGTCATTTTAGACTCCCTAAAATCCTTTGCCTCCAGAGAATCACCAAAGTAAAAGTGACCAGCACTGATGGACTGCAGCACATGCAAAAACTTTTTTTCTAGGGGATCATATTCACTAATTCCGTGAACAGTCTGAGGTCTGCTCTCCTCATATCCAGAGTCCAGGTTTTGGCACTTTTCCTTCTGTTAACAGAGATTTTAAACTCAAATGCTTCGTGGTTACTGTGGCCAAGATGGCTTCCAATCTCCATTTGCTCTCAAGATCCACTCTGTTGACAATCAGAAAATCAAGAATGGCATCCTTCCAAGCTGGCACCCTTAAGACCTGTTCCATAAAGTTGTCATCCAGGTTTTTAGGAATCTTCTGGCCTGGATTCTAGCTGGTGTATGATGTTCCCAGTTAATTTCTGGCAAGTTGAAGTCTCCCATAAGGACAAGGGCAGTTGATTTGGAAGAGTCCCTTAGTTCCTCAAAGAATAATTCCTCATTGTCCCGGCCAGGAGGTCTATAGTGGACTCTCATGGCATCTGCATTATTTGTTTGTACTTTGATTCTTATCCAGAGGCTCTCAACTGTGCCATTGCCAGCTGTGAGGTCCATACTCCATTCTACCCCTTCTGTTCCATAAGTGCCCCCCCTCCCCCTCTCCTGCCCTGCCTGTCCCTCCTGAAGAGCCTGTAACCATCCAACAGGGCACTCCAGGCACAGGATCCATCCCACCAGGCTTCACTTCTCAGCTGTGGTCAGATCATATTGCCTTTGGTCTCCAGTGGCAGAGCACTGTGATGACAGCTGAGGCAAATTTCAAGCCTCAAAGGACTTTTGATGACAATATAAGGAAGGAAGGGAATAAAAACACAAAGTATTCAAGGGAAAACTTCTTGTGTCATGCAAGCCTTCTGTCCACAGATAACTGGGTGCAAATATGGAAAAGATAACCGAATAAAAAGTAGTCAGACTTATACCTCATTTTTCAATTTGCTAAATGTTCCCTGAACACTAGTTGCTCTGAATGCCCAAGTTCAAAGACATATGTAAATAATTAGAGATTAAAAAGAGGAAAAAGAAAAATATGAGGGAAAAAAAGGGAAGAATTAACATATAAAAGCAAAGCTAAAATTTGTCCCACAGCTCATTGAAATCTGAGCAAATCCATCAGATTCAACTGGGAATTTCTTTACTCCTCTTTAAATTGAGCTCTATATCTCTAGATGACATGTGCTGTGATCTGTGTCACAAGTATGCAATGCATGACATTCATGATTTGCTTCTTGGCCATCAAACCTTGCATCCTGAATGCAAGTATACTACATAAACTATTTTATAAATACAAAATAAATAAATAAATAACTTTTTAATTGTGCAACAGCTAGTGAATAGTGTTACAGCTTAGATTTCTGACATTAACTTTGTTGACTAAGTCATGAAGAGCATTATTTGACATGGACCCTGCTTTACAAAAATCAGTCCAAATCAGCTCAAAAGATATTTAAGAGACACAGGATACCTCAAGGTAAGAGTATGTAATGTGATTAAAGAGAGGAAACCATTGGCAACTAAATAAAATTCAATGGAGAGGAAACACTGCAAGGTTAACAATAAGTAAATAGAAAACCAAGACATGTAACATTTCTTCTGTCACTCTGCAAACTAATCTTTAGTCAATATTTACTCTTAGCTTTTAGGAAGAGCCTGCATTCATTGGAACTTTGACTGAAGCTCCCTGACTTTAAAAGCTGATAATTCATTATGTCTTTGGGCCACCACAGAAGTGTCCAACCTAAACAATGAAACATGTTGAACAGTGTAGAGGCTGGAAGAAACAGGAAAACTGTGCATTTTGATTTGACTCTTCTACACACTTAATGAAAAGTGGAACATTTTTGAAAATGTCTTGAACTATTTGGATGGTAGTGTTTTAAAACTGCATGCTTCCATAGGCAAATTGAACAGCACTGGCATTTAAGACTTCTCAAACTCTTTGTTTGAAATAGCTATTTTTATTTCTGGTGGGGCTGCACATGTGTGTTCTGCTCAACAGGCATGAACAAAAAACCCTGGGGAAGCATTTTCTTCAGACTTAAAAGGTAAAAAAAGTATATAATATTTACTATATCTACTATAATACTATATATATTATATATACTATAATAAAAAAAATGTTACTATGTTCTAAGACAACAGGTTTTGTAATAAACAGTATTTTTCTTGGCTTGTGTGTATTTATTTAAACCAACTAGTGCACTCAGGATATCATTTAATGGTGTTCAGAGGTGCCACAAGAGATTGCCTTTATCAGTGCAAGGGTAAACAGTACAGTCAAAGTGTGGGTGTATTTATTCTTATCTGGGAGAGCTCACTCCATGACAAGCATGAGTTGGATTTGAGATGAGCTATGTGAGAACCTGAGTGAGGAGGTAACTGAATATTGGGTGATATCTGCAGAGAACACAAGGAAGAAAGAGACTTGAAGCCTCAGATACAGGATCAGTTTATTATACTGTTCTTTATTCAGTAACCAGTCATGGCTATAAGACAAATCAACTAAAAATTCCTTACACAGCCCTTAACCTAAAAAACCCCAACAAAATCTGATTGAAAATGACATTTTACTTACCAAATAACATTATCTTAAATGTAAAAAGAAGTTTCTCTATTAATGATATTAGAGTTTTGAATGAATGCTATGTTTAATTCTATATGATGCCTCCGTGAAGTAACTTCCTTAAAAGTAAACACAAATGTGCCAGGTGCCTGTTCCTTCTTTTGGCCAGCCTTAGAATTATATTAATTACTAATTACAGATAAACTTATGTGGATCCTGATTTGGCTTGATGACTTGATGGCAGACTACAGTGTACTTGTAATTTTTTAGACATCTGCAGGAGGGAGCTGCCTGTCCATCTGTCACATCTTGTTTTAACTGTGCAATATGCTTATTAATCAAGAGACTCATAGGAAACAGTATTATTTTCTGAAATATTTATGTGCTTGTTCTCATTTCATGACCAAGCCCATGGCAATCTTCTTGAGCTCTTTTCCTAGAATAGTAACATCAGATCCATATTTCATTCATTTCCCCTAAATAATGCATCTTGTCTCCTGTGCTGTGTGGGCTATTGTAATTATATTTCTAGGAATACTAAATATTTTTAATTGCACAAATGCAATGAAGAATGTAACACTGGCTTATTTATACCAGTTTTGCCTGATTATTTTTTGTACTTCATTTTCAAAAGGCAAGTTTGAAAAAGTTCTTTGCATTGGCAACATGTAAATCCTATAGATCAGATGAGTATAAGAATCATAAATTCTACCTAATATTTTTGGAATTGATCAAACAATTTTTTATTTGAAAATTAAATTATTAAACCTATTAAAAACAACTTTATTTCCAGAATGGATTGTGTTGTTCTGTTCTAGGCTAATGATACAAAAATAGTTTTAAAGTTTGGAAATTTGTGTAAGCATTCTGAAGTAGAGCCATCCCCTATTCCATCCCTTGTGATTTTCCCACTACATCAGTGTTTGCACCTCTCACAGGGAAAGGCCACCCCTTCATGACCAGTACTTTTTACAATTCTTGCTAATGCTGATTCTTCACACGTACCACAACTATACTAGTAACCAATAGAGAACATAGGTTATACCTTGTTTTGCATAAATTTTATTTTGACTGATTTGTTGTTTATTTTATACAGAAAGTTTATGCTTTTCTATTTATTCTAAATGACTACATTTCTTGCTAAAAGACTTTACCTTTGACTAATCATAGATTAATAGATTGATAAATGGCACCTAAAGATTAAATTCAGTGGAATGAGTATAAGAACACTCATTAAGGCACCTCTGTTTGCATGATGATATCAATGAAAGAAATAAATTAACATGCCCTTGCTGCATTTAAAAAAAACAAAAGAAGTGTATTGTAATTTGGTATTCTCTTCTTCTAAAAAAATAGCATTGCTATTTACTTAGCCTTTTCTATGATAGATAAGAAACTTGTTTTAGTAAAATGAAAGAATAGAAATACAATCTGTGTAAATTTGATCTATGTGTGACAAAAAGAAAGGGACAAAACCTTCCCTTTTCATACAAGGACTTCAGTAGAATTTTGTTTGCCTACATCAGTAGTGAACTGGCTTGAAATGCTGCATAAATGTGAAAGAAAACTTTGTGTTACTATATGGATTCTGTTCCCTGATGGACATGACTAGAACAGGAACACTGATAAACAATTCATTTTGAATTCTGTCATGACTGTTCCACCTAAGAAGAATATTTATTATAATATAATGCTAAAGATTCATGTCTCACTTCAATTCTCATTGCTGTCACTAAGAATGAATGTCTAAATCTTCCTAGTCCAGGCTTTCACCTCCCTAAGGCAAGTCCCTAGTGACACTTCCAGTGGTTTTGCATCCTCACTGTTGTCCAGTTGTAGGTGTTTGTGCTCTTCATAGCAAGGGAATAACACAAGTGGGGGTTATGAACAATCATCCCTTTCCTCCATGTTCAGCAATCTGAACTTATCACAAGGCAGAGGAATGTTTCTGAGTTAAAAAAAAGAAACCATAAGGAGGTGTAGGAATTAATGGGTTTTTGCAGACACAAACGCCCATGGAGAATTTTCCTTTTCATATTTTTGTCTATAGTGGAACTGAACTGACTAAATGTCAGCATCTGCATTGTAGGTATCTGCACCTAAAGTAGCTATCTGTATCTGAGGGAGAAAAATGTCAATTTATCTAATCCTAAAGGGGATGTCTCAAATAGGTAAGATGAATCATGGTCTAAAAGAGTCTGTTTCTCTCTATACTAATAGAAAGAGCAGAAGAAATGATAGATATTAAAAATTAGGTGAAAAAAATCTTTTCCACACTCTAGACACAGTGTAAAAAGATTCCTTTAAATGATATAAGGAATAGCTAATGCAAATTTCCAGCTAAAACTTACTAGAAATCAGCTCTTCTGTAGAATTAGGAATGAATACTTTTCCCCTCACAGAAGAATTATAGAAAAACTATACATCCTGAAATAAAATGACAGTGCACAGGAAAGGTAATGGAAAAATGCTGTTGTGAGGAAAAGGAAGGTCAGGAAAGAGAAGTGGTATCTGAGATACATATCTTAGATATATGTCCTGTCTGTAAGAAAAAGAAGTAATAGCAATGGTAGCTTAAGGAGTGGAGTGACAAACATGCTAGGAACAAAACAATATCACCTCTAGGAGAGCTCCTTTTCTTCAAAGATTACACCAGGAGCACAAAGATATTCCTGATTCAGTTAAGAAAGATCTATTTTGGAGACTCCAAATACCCTAGCCCAGAGCCAGGACTAATGACAAATCATGTTACTCTGGTCTTACCTCTATGAAGAAGAGGCTGGCTGCTGATGTTGGATGGTGATACATGTAGATGGTCACAAGGATGGCTGCAGCCACGACGAGGACCAGGACGAGAATGCCGACAATGAGGCCGGTGTGAAGAGTGCCGCCTTTCTTCTCCGCCGCGCTGTCATCTGTGGAAGCTGCACAAAGAGCACACTTCTTAGCACAGCAACTCATGCCTTACCCATTCCATGACACAGATGGGGACTGGGCATTTGCTTTTTCTGGGTTACATACACCTCATTTTCTACAGCTCAAGCTGGAAAAATATATTAGATGTCTCTTTTCTACAAGCGGGTACTCTCATAATCTTAATGAAAAGACTTTCAAACATTTTACTGATCCTAATTCAATAAATGACATTAACATCCTTTCTTTTGAATGTAAAATGGACAGTCTGAAGTTCCTAATTACCTCCATAATAAATTTTGCTGTGATTTTCTTATAAAATTATTGCAATTGTCCAGCAGACAAGAAAGTACTAATTGAACGCATTTTGAACATTTAATTTTTCTTTAAATATTCCAGTTGAGACATGACACAAACCCAAAAGCTCTTAAACACATTCTGAAAGCCTTATTCATGATCTTGTAGAAGAGTTTGGAACCACTCTTTGCAACTGAATCAGACAGCCAAAAGTACAACAGATGGATCCTGCAATATTTTGATCTTGGTCTGAATGGAACACTCATCATACCAAAGTATTACAGAAGACTATTCATTTACTAAACCTGATACCAAGAGACCACTTTTGCTATGCTCCTGTCAGGATAAAAAAGGGTTGCCTCTGTCACAAGCAACTTGCCAGCAGTGCTTCCAAATAAGAGATTGAAAGTCTTTCAACAACTATAGCCTTTGGGGTCAAAGTTTCTCAATATATCAACCAACACATGTAGGACTGCTCATTCTTCACCCTACTCTTGCATACAGCAATTATTGTTCTGCCCATTTCTGCAGGCAAAAGAGCCATTCAGAAGTCCTAGGTTTAAGAAACACCTGTAGAGTACTGGTGATTTGACTTCACAAACTTCCATCACGCTCCTAAATGTTCTTCACCCAGAGGGCTCCTGGACACCCCAGGGAAGTGGTCACAGCACTGAGCCTGACGGAGTACAAGAAGCATTTGGACAATGGGGCACAGGGTGTGTCACTTGGGGTGGTTCAGTGCAGGGCCAGGAGTTGGACTCTATGGTTTTGTGGGTCCCTTCCAACTCAGCATTTTCTGTGTTTCTCTGTCATTCCCACCTCCTCCTGCTTTTTTGGAAATCCTGCTAATCACTTTCATGCATTACTCCATATGACACCTGTATCTGGTCTTGCTTATGAGAAATTTTCTTTCAGTTCCACTTTTAAATGTCCTTTCCCCATGCTTGTTTGGCAAGCTGACTATAATGAAAATCATTGATATCTGCAACCATCCTTTTTACTGTGCCATCCCCTTGAACTATTTGTTTGGTTGCCTTAATTTGCTATATTATCTGAGGTCAGGGGCTCCCTTTTATTTGTTCTTTGAAGACAGATATGGGTTATGAGTATCACTTCAGACAAATCACTGTTATTAACAGGAACAGCAATAATAACAACAACAACAATTTACCGTTCATCTGATTGGAATAGAACACTCCAGTGTTAAAATAGAGAAAACACTCCAATGCTAAAACAGAGAAAATTATAGAAGAGAGGCATATTGATGCAGGTAGTGGTAAGTGCCATGCATGAGGGGCAATATAAGAAAAGAGGAACAGTTAATCTGAGTGTTACAGCTCATACACTCATGGATGGCAGCACGTTTCTCACCAGACTAAGGAAGGCTGCATGGTTTGCCACCAAGCAGATTGCACAGCACCATTGGAACAAAAGGGAGAAAAGGAAAATGAAGATGCATTATCTTAGCCAATACATATATCTGACTGTTACTCTTATGCATCTCTGGGGACAGAGAAGGATTCATGTACATATCCCTTGTTTTAGTCCATATTTCCTCAGTCTTGATTCAGGACAGTTGAAAACCCACGGTGTTGCTCTGCTCTGTCCCATAAAGTCAGTGACACTTTGTGGGGTAAGGAACTGAGTAAAAGAATCAGAGGATAAAGAAAAAGATCCCAATAGATTGGGAAGGTAAACTAGGGTGTGGGAAAGATTAATGATTTTAATAAAAATTGCAAGCATGATACCCACTCAAGTACAGCCTAATCCTGCAGGTATCATTCTTTTTAAAAGTTCATGAGCTCCTGTTCACACAGGAACTTCAGTTTTAATTGTACTGAATTTAGACATGAATTTTGAGTTTATGCATGAACAGGATCCAAGAACCAGGTCTCTCCCTGCCTAAATCCTACAAAGGGATTTACTTTGCTTTCTGAGAGCTTAGTTCACACAAATGTACAGGAGTTTTGAAATGGAAAAGTAGTGTCAGCCCTGTTTTATTTAATTTATTTTATTTAAACACAGTACATACAGTGAAAATTTCCAGGCCATTCTTTATACTTTTACTGAAGTGGAGGAACGGAGATGTTACCTAGAATCTGGAAGCTCAATTTTCCAAATTTTCCAAATTGCCTCCTAAGGGGTCATTAAAATACTTCCTAGTAGTTAGAAAACTGTATCAAAAAGGATGCAAGATTCATGGAGAAGACAGGAAAGAAAGGTGACCCAAAAAAAGATTCCTCTTATTTTCAGACAGCAGAATCTTTTGCTTGACATGGCCATCAATATTCACTTCATCTAAGAGCAGACGAATGTACAGAAACACCAGTCTTAGTTTCTGTTCATGCACTGTAACAATATTTAGTACTTGTACATGTATTTCAAATTGCCATGCAAATGGAAATTAAGTAACTGAAAGGCCATCAGAAAAGGCCTGGCTTGATTGTACATCCTCTTGGTTGGATGTGGGTCCCTGGTGAACAGTTAGTTCTGAGTCACCCTACTGAGAAGCAACTGTTCCCACAAAGGAGCAGAGGATTCATAGCTTGTTTGTCTCGTATTTTTGAGAGTTTCATACTCTTTACTTCATTGTTACATTCGTGCATCAAAAGCTACTTTGTCTCTTGTACCCATTTTCAGGCTGATTTGCACTAAACAAGCAATTTGTACTGTTACTATCTTATGATTGAAGGCATAACATCATATTCTGCATTTTAAAAAATGCTGGACTTAAGCAAAGGTCCTAACCACTCTGTAAAGGTCATCAGTTTAATCTCTTTTGATCTGATATTTTCTCAGCTTTCCGCATCCAGCTTTGCAAACTAGAACACTGTCTCTTTGAAACAACACAGGTGTCAACTTCCTGCCCAGTTTTCCTCTAGTCAAGGGGGGAGCACTGTGTGGACATCAGTAAAGTGATCAGAATGCCAAATGCAAAAAATAATGAAACAAAAGAAATGCTTTCCTTAAATTACAACAAGTTTAAGTAACTTGCAATTTCCATAATGGAAATTCAGTCCATTGACCCCAGGGCTCAAATACTCATGAGAAATTGATTTCACTCTCTTTGCACAGAGACAATAAACAGTGTTGTCAACACTGAAAATACTCTTTGCTGCAAAATCAACTGTCAGTTCTTTTAAAAAGCCACCAAGGGAAATAGATGAAAAAACAAGGAGTTGGAAACTTTTTCAGGTGTAGAATTCTTATGAATATTATCACAGCATGTCTATTGTTCCAGGCAAGGCTAAACCCATGGGAGGCTATTTGTTTTATGACCAATCCTTTCCCAAAAGGAGCATTCTCAATGGAACTTTCCCTAAACTTTCCTTTTCTAATGCTCAGGAAGCAATTGTTACATATAATATGCTCTATATTTATAATGTCTTCTCAAACTCTTAAATGCATAAAACTTTTAAGCAGAAGGAGCCTGTTAATATCTTCAAGGTATCTGCTTCTCATTAGTTGCTGAATGACTGGATAGAAAGAGCAAGTAGCTTTTTCTCCCTAATATAAAGGCACAGAATCCAAACAAGAAATAGCTGTTCTACTGCTGGAATGTTTAAAAAGTAAAAGTGAAAACACAATAAAAAATATTCGTATTGTTTCCATGAGAAACACATAAACACTATAAAATCTTTGATTTAAAATAACTAGGATGTCTCCAGTTAGTCTTGGGCTAGCTTCTTTTGGAGTAGGAAAACAAAAAACTTCAAGTAATGAAAGCCTTGTCTTCCATGGCACACACAGACTGCGATGCTGACTTTAACACAACACAGGTGTCTACAAACTGAGACTGCTTTTTAGTGCTTACAAACTGCTACTTGCTGTTTGTAAACACATTGAGGATACATTGCCAACATTATTTTTTCTCGTAGCTACGTATTAACCCATGAGGTCTGCAAATTAATGAAATACATTGTTTCATGTCATCTAATTATGAGGTTTACAAAAAGTTTCTACTGTGATAGTTTTATATATGAGAAAACAAAATTGTGATACATACACTTACACCTCTTATGTTATGAGATGGAAAAGAGTTTCATTTCCAGAGATTATTATCTCTGTCTGTGAGATCAGAGATACAAAATATTTTACAGGGATACTGAGGAAAAATAGATGAACTTCTGGTACTTCCTGGCTAGAAAATTGTAGTTCTGAGTCGTGATGTAGAACAAAAATGTAGAATTTCATTGCAGACTTGGAAAACAAAATTTTGCTTTTGCTTTCAAAATCCATGACATTCCATTTTACTCTTGCATTTTGATCAGATGGTAAAAGACCATCTGAAAAAAAAACTATTGGATTTGAACCTCCAAGTCAAACTCACTTATATGGACATGAATCATTAAGGGATAAAACACAATACCTTATCTGACCCTCCTGACTGACAGACAAAGCCAGGGATATAGATGATTTAAATAGCAACAACCAGCCTGAAGATGACAACTCAGTCCCAAACTTGGCTCTTTTCTCCCCTCTTCTTACCAGAAGAATGCATTTCCTCCTTTTTGGTCAGCAAAAGAGCAGAAACTTTCTCTTGCTGCATGATCTAGGGCAGCTACAGATGAAGTGCACTCACCAGCCATCTACCCAATTACATATATCATTTCTAGCCTAGAAGCTGTATCACTCCTATGTGCATGACTGTGGGTTTGAGTTAATAGGCTCTTGCCAAGAGGGAGGACATAATGTTTAGGACAGCTGAGCACAGAGGCTTACAGGTACACTGAGCTCAATAGAGCCACTGGATTTTTCCCCTCTTCTAGGCCTCCATTTACATCTGGAATGTGAATCTACCAGAAGACTCCTTGCTTTATGGGGCAGGTATATGGTTCTTCACACACAAGCTTTTTCCCTGTACATAACACAGATTCCTGAAAAGATGATTAATGACCTGTGGGAGGGAATAAGGGAATGTGCAGCTGAGAGGATTCTCCAGAGACTCAAGGGAATCCCATAAAATTTTTTTCTCTACCTCTTTTAGGAACAGCATGCTCTGGCATTCTCGACTTACTCACAGTAATGGTGTGTGATTTTCTTGATTTGTGGGTTCAATCCCTTAGCATTTGTTAACATTTTGAGGTTAAGCCATTGCTTTACTTGGTTTCATGATGATTTATAAAGTTATGGCTCAGCTAATGCTTTAAAAATTGATTTCCAATTGTATGTAAGAAATGAAAGGTGGGATCTGAGTGAGAATATTATGAGCTATAACACACAAAATCAGAATTCAGTATCTGGCTTTGCTATCAATTTTCTGTAGGACCCAGGGCAACTCCGTAGGTCTCTCCAAGATTGATCAACTGCTTAGTGTAGTAAATTGATGAGAGTGCATTACAATCAAATCCCTCTGTTTATAGGATGACAGTACTCTAAATATGTTAGCTAAGGGCTTTCATTCTTCTGCTCTAAAATATCACCTAATGCTACAACAGTTGTCATCTGTATTAATTTTAGTTTGAGCTGGTTGAGACCATGTAAGCCATTACAATACTTAGCAGCATCAAACAGCTGTCATCATGAAGCTCAATATTGCACCATGAAGGATCACACCATTTGCCTGTAAAAGCAGCTGACTCAAATTCAGATGAACAAAAAAGTTAGCTATTCATAAGAATTTCAGTTCTGTCACCCCACTGACTCCTCTTAAAGCTACTGAAAGCAAACACAAGACAATAAGGTAAAGCAGGCTGTTCTCTAATGCTGTGTCTAATGCTGGTAGGGTTACTCACCACAGTATCCACCACACCTTTGGGAGACAGAACAACTTCAGACAGAACAATTTCAACTTCAAAATGTACAACTATATGAGCCTTCCTTCACCTGACCTTCACTTTTCCCATTTTTTCCAGTGACTCATGCTCACTGATGTCAAAGATGAGTGAGCAGTATAAAGATTGGAGAAGGCTAGTGACTGCAGAACTGGCTTAACTCCATGTAGAACAGGAAGTTAAAAAGAAAGAAGATCACAGGAACTTTGTGTGCCCTAGCTGTCACACTGCCAAAGCACTGTGACAGCAACAGGAGCTGATGATAAAACACTAAGGGAAGCAGCCTTTTCTTAAAAGTTTATCCATTTTTTTCCATCTGCACTTAGAACTACATGGGGTTTTACCTTTGATCTGGTAAAAAGTCAAACCCCAGCAAGGCTGTACAGGCTTTCCTTGAATCACAGGTTTTTCTGGGAAGGAAAAACCTGAATTACACTTGGCACATCATCTCATGTTTCATACAGAAACATATTATGGTAGATCCCATGCTTTTTCCAAAAAGCACTGTTTTCCTATTCTGAGTGTTACAGCTGAATTTGTAGAAGGCAGGGACCAGCATTTAAGGAAATTGGTTGGGTCTAAAGTTTAACTTTGATCATACCAAAGATGAGAGATTTCTAATTTATCTCAAGATCTGTCTCTAACTTGAGTTGAGAAGAGCTTGTGAGTTGAGAGAGGAGAAAGAGCTTGGAAAATTCAGAGAGAAATATAGATTAAAATGGGGAGATGTATCAGCATTTCTTAACCCATAACATGAAGTGTGAAATCAAATATAAAGGAACAACTGCTGACTTATTTGAGTTATATTTTATTTGTTCCCTTTGGATTTTCTCCCCTACCTAAATAAAAGAAAAAAGGTAAAAAATCAGATAAACTCTGTTTACAGGGCTCTTTCTGGTGTATCTGACAATGAAGGTGGCTAATTGTTCTTGAATCTACCTATCTTCATACTTTTATCCTATGAATACATTTCTATCCATCACCACCTCTTCCATTTCTCTCTGTTCTGACATTTTTCTCTTTTTTCCTCTTTTATTCACAAGAGTATTAATAGAAACTATTTCAAAACTGCTCTTTAGTCTTTGTTTATATAAATACAGCACATGGCACAGCACAGATTAAAGTAAACCTTATGACCAGTTTTCCTCAAAGAAATCCTTGCTTCACTTATTTGTGGACCCTGTAATTTTAGGGGAACACCAGCATTTTTGAGTGACTGGAACATACAGAAGTAAACATATAATTACATAATCTATTGCTTAATATCAACAGGATTTTTAAAATAATTATATAAACCTTAAATCCCCTCTTTTTCATGAGAAAAGACCGGAAGAAAAGGCCTGAATCTTGGCCTGCAGGTTTCTGAACAGGAATGGAAACAGAGCACATGAGCTAGGACACCCTGAAGAGAATTTATTTATGGAAACCTTGGCTACCTACAAGTAAGATACGCACTCTTAGTATGTAATTTAGATTTTTCTCTGTATCTGGTAGAGTTAGGCACCCCCTATAGTAACATATTCCAGTCTGGGCACTTATTTTAGCATGACATTTAATTATTTCCTCTTGCCTGGTGCTTGCCACTGGCCAGGAGAAAGGCTGAAAAGAACAGCTGGTGGATTCCTGGCTAACACCAGATGAGACGAAGCCTCTAGAAGTCATTTCCTGTGGCTAGGGTAAGTTCTGGCAGTCAAACAAAGCCAGGTCTTGTCAAGCTTATTTTATCTTACCTTATATAAAGTCCACTTTAAAACAGTTTCAAGCCCCCACAAAGGTTATGTTTATAATTTTAAATTTTTTTTTGTTTTACTTTAATATTGGGGAAGACTCAGCTAATACACAGTGACTTGTTAAGCTGAGTCACTTGATTTTGGACTGTGTGGTCATAATAACTTTATGGAAAAAAAATTTGTTTTGCCTAAAAGGTTGGCTTATTTCTTTGGTGAAATATTTCACATTTTCTGAATCATTTAGCAACTTAACCTATTAGAAAGAAAGAAGTTATATGACTCTTATCAGGCATTAGCCAGTGTTAAATGCCTTGCAGCTGGAGTTCAGGGTACACAAGAAAAAATGGACTACATTTTCTCCATAATTTGGAACAGCTCGAATTGCAATTTTTACGAGAAATTAGGAAGACAGATGACTTATGGAAGCTCATTTCCAGACTGTTGGAAAAAATAGTGGAAAAATAGTCTTGGGTAAATTTATCACTGTATATAAAGTATATAAAAGTACTCTTTTTTGAAAACTTTGTCTACATTTTGGACATTTCTTATTGAGTTTCCAAATCTTTCAAAATCAAATTAAGCTCTCTGTAAGTATAAATGTTAATCCTGTTAGTAAATTCCTGTTAGTTGTATCTAGACCATCTTTGAAAATGTCCAGACAAGAGTGAAAAAACATGCTACTGACATTTCTTAGAACTTCATATGCCAGGATGAACTTGTTAACAAATAAATAAAACAGCTTTTTTCCTCAGGCAGGGTTTTGTTTTGTTTTGTTTTGTTGTTTTTGCACAGCTTTCCTATTTTGAAATAAAAATTTCTGTACACCTTGATGAATGAGAAGTGCAGCATTTGTCTGATACCTGCTGTCCAAAAGACAGACTTTTCTTTCGAGTTTTAAAGCTGAAGGACTGTGCAGGACTCAAAGCAATCAAATCACAACAAAGTGTCTAAAAAGGTCAAATGAAATGTCTAGATGTGCTGGCCAATCATCTAAATCATCCACCAGAGAGTTCTCAACAAGAAAATACTGCATTACAGGACAGCCATGGCCAATTGCTCACAGTTTGTATGAAAATTTAGGCTTTTAAACTGTTTAGCCAGTTGTGTTAAATTTCAAGGAAATGAAAAAATCCAATGGATTCTGAAATTAATAACAAAACAATGGAACACTTTTAGTGCTGGACGTATCTTAGAACTTAAAAAATGCTTCTTATTTTAAGTAAAACCAAGATGTAACAAAAATTGTGATGTCATACCAGCTACACTTTAAAATGGTTTAGGCACATATGTAATAGGCATCTGTCATATGTGTAAAGAAAGAGGGCAGGCAGAAGAAATAAAACCAAGCCAATTTGAAATGTGCATTAAGATATGCCACAAAATTGCAGATGGAATACAGTACAGTTGCAGAAGATTTTCTCATATAATTAAAAGGCCAAAGCAGTATGACCAGAACAAAAAAAAAATTATAAAAATTTATAAATGTATAATATTTGATTTCAAAAGTTCTAGACAGAGGTGAGATGCAGAATTTCTATGGAATCCTTTTGTTCTACCTAACCAGATATTGACTGCTACCACCCCAGGACACATCAAATATAGGCAATCATTGATCCAATATAGCTTTGGTTTTCCATTATAAAGGGTTCCCTTTCATTAGAGTTTTAAAGGATTTAGTGTGAGAAAGTAAAGACCCTGTATTCATGACCTGGAATAATCTACTTTTTATGAAAGGCTGACAAACCACAGAGAATCAAAGAATGTGCCTGCGGCTACAGAGGTTTTATCTGACTCTAATCTAGGGGACACTGGAAAATTCAATGCATAATTGAAGATTCATCAAAAAGAACTTCTCAGATTAAAAGCTACATTTACTGTGTGAATGAGAAATCCTGGAGTGTTGCTTTGCTTTTGTGTTGTTTGAAGTAATTTCCATTTTTTTTTTTAATTTCAAGAATAAAAGGAACAGCTCAAGGAAAATGAATAATTACATCATGTATTGGTTTGTCCTCCTAAAATGCAGCAGCTTTCTCTGTGGAAGTGAACTTTCCATATATAACTGATACCTCAAACCCTACACCTTACCTACCAAGGAGGCCACAGCTATCATTTGCTCTAGGATTTGCTCTAGGATTTTGCGGAGCAGATCTTGGGCACAGAATAGACAAGTGAAAAAATAATCCTGCTGCAATTCCCAAACTGAAAGAAACATGGATGTCTTTTCTAAGTCCCACTTTTGGAATAATTTTTCATATAACAGCATACAGTTTTGAGCTCTGTATGAGATGCTCATGATGGAGAGCTGCCTGTTTCTGGGTCAGCCACCTGCCATGTAGCATTGGCTCACACAGCAGAGTGAGGGCACTTTCCCACCAGGAATACGCCTCCAGTACAGAGCAGACGTGGAACAGGAGACTGAAGTGCTGACTATCGACCTCTAAGAGCACTGAAGCACTTTTCACAATAAAATTCTTCAAAAAAGAAGCTATTTGATTTCAAGACAGAAAGAAAGTTTCAGGGACATTTCCAGAGACAAAATGCTTTAAAGTACCACCTTGAGTTTACAGATCACTTTATTCCAAGGGATCACTTATGTGCCAAAGCAATGTCAAAATATACCACTGTCAACAAATGGATAATTCAATGCCCAATACAGCATGTGACCAGCCATGCTGGGGTTAGTGACAGCAAAATGACAGAGGGGAGACTGGCAAGGAAGAGGATGACAACTGCCCCTGTGGAGCGAACAGAGTTTCAGAGAAGGAGAAAATAATGGCTGAGTATGACTGAAAAACAAATGACAGGTAAACAGACCAACAAGCTAATGGCATCTGCACTCTGCTTTTTCAAAACTTGTATAATTCTCTGTGAGGGTCCTGAGCAACTGCTATACCTCAGCTGCTCTGGACTGCTGGATGTGGGACCTCTGCCCATGTTGGTGGGATCCCCATGTAAGCTCAAGTCCAAACTTAAGCTATGTGGTAGATGAACCTGTGTTCAGTCCCATCTGTGATCTTGCATCCTGAAACAACAGTGAAGGTAGCTCCAGTCCTTTCCATGGACTGTGCCTCCTTGGATGGGCCTAGAGCTATTTATCCTTTTGCTTCTGCAGAATTCCTGCACAGACCTGGTTCATCATCTCACCTTCTCTAGGACCACTGATGGGAGATTCCTCTGGTCATTTTCTGAGCTGTCTGTTGGCAGCTGTGCCACTTTGCTGCTCCCTTCTTCACCAGTTTGGCTTGCTGCCTTGACCCTGGGTCTGCCTCATTGCTGCAGACTCAGCTGGTGGTCACTAGACCAGGGTTGACCCCAGTTGCTTCCCCTGAGCTGCTGGAGTCACCCTGTACCCTGCGTGTGCCTCCTGCCATACTTGGATACCTGTTCCCTTGAACCACAAGAGAAATTTCATGTTCCCTGCTTTGAAAAGGAATCAGAGCCTTAGTATCACTGGAAATGTGATTTATTTCAATTTGTTCAGCAGATCTTCCTCTGCTTTGATAGACCATTCTGAAGCCTTCAGAAATGAACCCAAATCTTCCTTTTCACCTCAGCAAGCTCTACTTTGGCAATGAACACAGGCGCAGGGGATGTCTAACAACTCAGTCCTATTCTAGTAGGGGAATTCTCATCCACATCAAAGGGAGAAGGAAAACCCTCAGGTCTCAGTCCTTGAACTCACAAAGAAGATGACAAAAGCAGTCCCCTGCAGAGCCTCATTTAACAGGGGCCTTTATTGGTATAACAAGGTGATCTTATTAAATTGCACAAGGAATGTGCATGGAGAAATGCAGGATCTGTGCTAGTACAGACATAGATATAAAATGACTATACTTATTAACAAAATTTCATGTAATAATTCACTACTATGAATGACTTTATAGCACAATATTCTTATTTAGAACTAGGATCATATAATCTCAATCCAGTTAAATAAAACTGCATTATTATAGTCAATAATTGTATTAATACTGCATTACTAGTTAATAGCTGTATTAATACAATTAAAATTTACTTAATTTGTCCATAATTGAACCTGCTCTTTTATTATAGAATGATAAAGAGAGTTGTAAATATTTAGTTTCCTAAGCAGTTCCTAAGCTTATTTACCCTACTTATCTACCACACTGATATGGGATGCTGGAGTCCCTTGAGAGTCTGGTAAAATCCATTTCTACAATTGGATTTTCACTAATGAAGTTTGCTGGCTATAATTTGACAAAATACTGACACTATTTACAGACAAAAAAATCTCTCTTACCTCCATTATCTTTTAGGTGCAGTGCTATCTTGGTGTCATCTATAAAGGAAATTCAAAATTAGTTGAAGGAAAATGCCTTTTTCTAGCAATCAGTTTCCAATTATAAAAACATTCCACAACAAGAAAATTATTTGTTACTCAACTCAACGAGAACTATATTTTGGTGTTTCTTATCCTGAGCAGTACACTTTCATACCACTAAAAAAAACATTTATGACAGTGCTAAAGCATTCAGGAGGATTCAAAACACTGGCAAATTAGGGTATGAGAGTCTGTCTCATAATGTTTATAAATAATTCATAAACATTACATGTTCACACATAACTTGAACATTCTATCATATTAGGGACTATATGAACCAACATACATCAATAAAGTAAGACAATGAATTAGTTCCTTTTTGAAGAATCTTGAAAAGGTCTACTAATACTAAACCACATGTATTTCCACATTCCTCTTTTTCTTGTGAATTTATTGAACAGAAGACCAGAGAATATTCCTTTTAATATAGTCCAATTGCTGCACTGACAGTTTCTAAACTTTTATTGCCTTAAACAAAACCAGCCTTTCTTACCATTCCCACTTTGAAATGCCTTCACCTCAGATTTTCCTGTCACAGGCTACTTGTAAAATCTGTACCTAATACTTTTTCTTGTGTTAACATACAGGTGTTAACAGAAGAAAATTAATTGTTCCTTGATTAATTAACAATTGTTAAATGTTCCTTGATTAATCTGAATTAGCTTTCTTGCTCAGATGAATTTCCTCCAAAAGCAGAAAAGCAGGATATCCCAAGCTCAAAAAGGTAAAATTTAAGCAGCCGTTGGTACAAGGATGAGAACTGACCCACCATTACTAACCCAATTAATTCAGTTCAGAAGCACAGAGGAACTATTTCACAACAGTGAGCACTACATGAAGAGTGTCAACTGACTGAAAAAAATAAACAGGCATATTTCAAAGAGGTTTTTATTTTGGACTATCTATAATTTTCACCTGGCTAAATAGAATCCATAAAAAAATGACAATTTCTTTAAGTCTGTGATGGGAATTTCTTCTAGATTTAGCAGGGACCTTTACTACTACTATTTCAGCAGGTTTTGGACTACAGTCTGACTGTAAAGGAACATAACAAGTCATTGCAACCTCAAGTTTTCTTGAAGTCTTCTGAACTTGTCCTTGTTTCTCCAGCAGCATCCTCTCCTTGAGCCTTCATCCCCTTTGCACCTCACTGGTGCAAGAGTGAGCCATTTAAAAGCAAGAACCCTGACTGCAATTCCCAACTCCTCCTGCTGCTCCAGAGGAAAAAAGTTGTCATCAACACATACTTAAAGGAAATGAATTTCTTTCTGAGTTGCAAATTATTTTTTTGTCAAGTGTAAAAATGCAGTGTATATATGTCACCTTCTGTGGGCAGGCTGGTTGGAAGGTGGGAAGTGGTGGATCCTCTGGTGGTTGTTAAAACTCTGAACCTTGTGGTGGTTGGCAGAAGGGTGGTGGTGGAGTACAGGGGTGTTTCAGTCGTGTCTATATTGTTCTCACAAATCTTATCCTTTGACTGTTGGGAAACAACAGAAACAAGGAAGAGAAAATGAAATCTTAGTGGAAACTGTCAAGAATGAAGAATTTAATCACAGGTAAGTTGCTGTGATAAAGAGTGAAAATATACACTCTAGATAAAAAAATTTCAAGAGATTTTCCCTTTTCTGTGTTTTTTTCCTTTTCCCCTTTCAAGTCTCTATGTAGCATTCAGCAATATGTATTCTTTCATTTCTCTGCAACATTTACAACTCTTAATTGTTAAAGGTTTCAAAGTCACCCCAGTCAAACTGTTTATTTCCCTCAATCAGAGTTTAACATCTAAATTTATAATTCAGATTTTCACTATTCTTTTATGAAAGCTCACTGCCATCAATCCAGGTGACATAAAACATGTTAAAAAAGATATGAGGGAATTAAGTAGTAGCTCTTCATAGTGAACAATGTGTAGTTAATTGGAGCATTTAATTAGGCTTTACATGTAATTATCACAAAAGAACACACGTATTTGTAAAATGTGTGTATGTATTCAGCCTATAGAATATTTATTTACTACAATAAATCAATCAATTCATTATATGCCTATAATTCTACAAAATATTAAAATGTAAATTATTATTTATTTGAACATGTAAATATATAAATATAAAACATAATTATTTAAAATATAAACAAAATTTTAAAAATTATAATAATATATTAGCACACCATATATAACAGTCACCAGCACATAATAATCTAATATTTTTGTGCATGGGCAAATATTTTGGATACAAACACAGATTCTGCTTGCATTTTTTTTTCTCTGAAGTTCTGGACATTTTTACAATTCTGAAGATGCAATTAATAATTTCTTTTATGGTTCACACACAGTTTTGCAGGAAAATACATCCAATTCTCTTGCAGCAAATATGGGAACTTCATCTAACTCCTGCTGTTCCCATTCATTTTAATGAGAAGTGGAGTCCTGCACACATTTATTTCATTTTATTGAGATCTGGCTGTCAAAACACAGTGGGCATTGTCTTTCTCTTAAAAAGCACAGGTATTTTATCATTCTTTGTTTTACCAGGAATTATTTATTACATTAAAGAAATGTATCAGTACCGGCAAGATAATTATTCTTTAAATATCTTTAGGTTATTTTGAAAAATACTGTTAATTTCACTGATGTAATTTAGTCAAAATTTAGCTC
The DNA here is from genome assembly GCA_013398995.1 of Alaudala cheleensis. NCBI lineage: Eukaryota > Metazoa > Chordata > Aves > Passeriformes > Alaudidae > Alaudala > Alaudala cheleensis. Next base: position 40,987 of record VWYE01021404.1, on the reverse strand, counting down.
AAAATCTGTATTAAAAATAAAGAAACCTTACTATGAGAATCCTCATTATTTATCCTATTGAGTGAAGCATCTAAAACTAATAATTGTGTGCTAATTATTGATCATCCCCTGAACCTTAGCAGTCAGCTCAGGCATAATTCTGGAAGATGCCAAGCAAGGTGTTGCATCAACTCCAGAGAGCCTGAAAGCTGGACAGTGAACTGCCACCAAGTAGCCCAAAACAGTGCAAATTGAACTAGTAATATCTGAGATATACTCAGTGTATCGATCATTTCCTCTCAGATCATGTACTAAACCTTGGAGCACATGCTGGACTGAAACAAGAACTGAGAAGCAGAAGGGAATGTTAATGTCCTGCAAAGAGAAGTTTTACAATATCTTTTTTTGGAAGCACAATTGAGTCCCAGTTAATTATAATCTGGATTAAAGCAACACAAGGGTTGTGCACTATAATAACACATGCTCCCAGTAACTTTTATCTTATGTTCTTGAAAAGGTTGCCCTCCACAGACAATAAATATCTCAGAAATTTCGCTTTCAAATCAGCTGGTGACGAACTGCAAAGCTGAAGCTTCAAGGCCATGTAATAAGGCAGCATGTAGGTCGCAGTTTTTTGCAATTACAGTTACAAGAAAAAAACTTTCTTCCAATTATATGGATTTATATAATTCTCTTTGCTTCTAGTGAAAAGAAAACAGAATGTGCTTTTTTAACTAGACACCTGGGGCTATACTGTGCCCTGGGTTTCACCTGACATTTCAGAAGGCCTATGTTGCTGAAACTCATGAGGATATTTAGCCTGTTCAGCAAAAAGGGAAAAATAACTGCTTTTTTTACGGCCACCAGAAGATTAAAAGTGCCATAAATTAATTTGTTCCTATTACCACAATCTCAACATGGGAAAAAAAAAAAAAAGGAAAAGGAAAAATAAAAAAAAAAAATCTCAAACCAAAAATGCTTGTAAAGGGACTTTTAACTGGAATGGAATCATCATCATCATCATAGTTATAAATGTTGAAAATGAACTTCTCTGGTCTAGGAGTACCCCAGATAAATTTCAGAGGAGGATTATGGTTCCTTTTTGACAGCCCACCACTTTTTTATTTCCATTATTATTTTTATTTTTTCTCTTTGAATTAATCTGTGTAATTTCTTCTTTACTAAAGGATTTCATAACCAAAATGCAATATCTGTTTTTCACTTGAGGCTTCTCTGGCAAAGAGTTTTCTAAAATAAGGAACATCACAGTTTCTTCCCCTTTTCCTGGCAAAAGACAGGTCTAAAAGAAAATCAGGACAGAGACTCTGTTTTGGAGGAGCTTTTCTGTTTTTACAGATTTTGTTTAATTAAAGTAGTTTCCCAAAGATAAAATTTTCTGTTTTGTCCATTTTATTCCCTCAAATGAGGAGTGAAGGTGCTCAGATCATTCTTCTTTGTTATGCCTTTTAGGATTTTCCCTGACTGATAAATATGGTATGTCTTTGGCCTTGAAACCATGCTTTATAATCTGAATAATTTAAACAAAAACATTGTAACTATACAAATTGCCTCTGATGGGCTGAGGATGCAAACTACTCACATACCTCTTCAGGGCAGCCACTGTCTACCCAATCTTGCCGGTGACGATCAAATCCACTGGAGCATCTTTAAATGATGACATAGATAGAAGTTGTCCAGATGGAAATAGGAGAAAATAAAAGAATAAAGGGAGGGAGAGGAACAGAACAGAGTGACAGAAAGAATAAGTAAATGATGTGATTTAAAATCCATATGTTCTATATGGTATCACTTTTATTCAAGACACTTTTGCTTCCAATATGAGTCACTCCTTTAATCCACTTCAGTGAAAGGTGTTTCAATGACTGAGACTTTATTTTAGTTTTTAAAACTTATTTATAATTTTTAAATAGAAATATCTCCCTTCCACTGGATAATTATTTTTAAGACATCACTGACCCATAGCATTTTTAAGTTTGATATTGACCATATTGATGTAAATTAGTTTAATTATTATTGTCCAGATTTCTTAGCCAGGAAAACGTAATCCCACAAAGGATGCACTGGGTTTATCAGGCAAAGTGATCTGAGACATCAAGATATACATATAGCCATTTGATCAATGTCCACAGATACTCTGAACACTCTCTGTGACAAATAGAGAACACTCTACAGCTGCTTCTACCTCCTCTCTAGATGCAGAAAACTTAAATTGCATGCATATTTCATGTCAAATTAGGTGAGTTTAATAACCTGTTTGCAATATCCTTTGTCTTTTGCTACATGTAACAGAGAAACTTTTAAGAAACTTATAACACTTTAATATAATGATTCCCCTGGATATCCCCCTCTCGAGTATTAGCAGTGATTGTAGAATAAGTTTGTGTTTCCTAGACAACAGGTAGCATCACAAACAGAAAACATTATTAAAATGGCAAGCAAATAAGTAAACCATGATGTTCAGCTTTGAAGGAGATTCTTCCCAGCTAGGGTGTTTTTTATTTTGGAGGGTTTGTTTTTGGTTTCTGCATTAATTTCCTGAAGCATTTTGTTATGAGACAGGGTGATGTCATTTGGCACCCATGGTCATAACTTACCTCAATGTATAAAAAACAACTTTTTCCTGTGTTCTAATAAGACTAGGCAAGCAAACAAGGACACTGTAATGGTTAGCCATATTTAAGGGTCATTTTTTTGCTTACAAAGAATTGAAAGACATGTCAAGCACTACCTACTTCAACCAAGATAACAGGTTGATTTGGAAGAATGGAACACTGTAATTATTTTTAGAGTAGGAGAGGATGTTCCAAGAAGATGTAAACAATGTTAACAACACACATGGGATAAGAAACATATCCACATAATTATTCTGAGCAGAATCTACAATGTCTTTGAGAAAAAATGTTGAGAAAAACGTTCTTTCTCTTGTTATACCTGCACTGATCCACATTTTGCCATTTGCAGTATTACTAAAAAAAATCACAGAATCACAGAATCATAAGGTTGGAAGAGACCTCCAAGATCATTGAGTCCAACCCATGCCCTAACACCTCACATGGCACAGAGTGCCCCATCCAGTCTTAAACACATCCAGGGATGGTGACTCCACCATGTCCTCGGGCCGGCAATTCCATTATCAACTCTTCTGTAAAAGACTTTTTCCTAATATCCAACCTATATTTCCCTTGGCACAGCTTGAGACTTTGCCTTCTTCTTGTCAGTTGCTGCCTGGAGAAAGAGACCAACCTCCACCTGACCACAGCCACCTTTCAGGAAATACTGCAACACTAACAGGCNATATCCAACCTATATTTCCCTTGGCACAGCTTGGGACTTTGTCTTCTTCTTCTGTCAGTTGCTGCCTGGAGAAAGAGACCAACCTCCACCTGACCACAGCCACCTTTCAGGAAATACTGCAACACTAACAGGCGCCAATTTTCACACACTCCACAGCAACTGGCCAAAACCCCATCACTGTTAAGAGAAAAATGTTCAAACCAGAAACGTATTTTGGAGAAATACAGATTATCTCCTTCCCAATGCATGAGGCCTCTAACATGGGAAAGACATTGACCTACTGGAGCGAGTCCAGAGGAGAGCCACAAAGTTGATGACAGGGCTGGAGCACCTCTCTTATTCAGACAGGCTGAGAGAATTGGGGTTGTTCAGACTGGAGAAGAGAAGGTTGTAGGAAAACCCTGTATAGACTTTCCACACTTAGAGGGAGCTCATAAGAAATATGGAGAGAGATGTTTTATTGAAGCTTGTAGAGACAAGACATAGGGAAATGGTTTCAAATCGAAGAAAAATAGATTAATAGTGGATATAAGGAAGAATTCTTTACTGTGATGCTGGTAAGTCACTAGAATAGACTGTTATAAGAAATTGTGAATGTCCCATCATTGGAAGTGTTCAAGGTCTGGTTAGATGGGGTTTGTACAACCTTGCATCTAGTGCAAGATGTTTCTGCCCAAGTCAGTGGGGCTGCACAGAGTAATCTTTCAAGGTCCCTTTCAACCCAAACCATTCTATGAATAAAGACCACTGGGAAAGTGTTTTCTTGCTGAAGTGCGCATGAATCATTGCTGTGCGGGGAGCTCAGTGCTGTTTCTCCATCTCTGTGGTGTTCTGTCTCTGTAAATGTTTGGAAGAACAAGAAAACCTTTACTAAGAAGAAAGAAATTATATGGTATTCCAGGTATAAATAGAACACTTTTTTTTTTTCAGTCTCTCCTACTTTTCTCTAAAATTTGAAGAGCTTCATTAGCAACTTCTGTGCCCATCTCTAAGCAGGACTGGACTGATTTTCCAGATGTACTAAATACCCATAAATCCATTACATTTCATTCACACTGCTCTGGCTCAAATCTAATGGTTTTGAGGATATGAAGTACATCAGAAAACCAAGCCAAATATTTAGACATGAAATCAAGCCACTCCATAAATTCTTCCACTTGAGGAAGCTACTGCAGTTACATATCTATGCTAATTCAACCCAATGTACTTAAGAGTTAGTAGGGACTAACAAATCTAGATTTTATCTTATATCTAAATTGTGTCAAATTTAAAGGTCCAAAGATTAAATTAATAAAAATTTATCCCTTGTGCACTCATCGTTCTTAAGTCTTTTCTTCCAAACTAATGAATTACAGGGTTGAGTAACATTTCTGGAGTTAATTTTGTTTTCACCGGGAATTAACCAACCATCAAAAACTGAATGTAACATGCAAGGACTTGGAATGACTCTCTCAAACATGTGAGGCAGTCTTGAGAAGACTCTGCCTTAAAAAAAGTACATTAAACCCCGGGCACTGCTTATTTAACATTTTCCCTGATGCATAGTGAGTCCAAACAATATTATCAGAAAGCAGCTTTATCAGCAATGAGATAGTCTCCTGGCAGACCTGTTTGTGAACTTCCTTTGAGGCATATATCACTTGATGTCAGCCATAGAAGCTACTATTGTTGCTGCCATGTTGAGTTAGAGTTCTGGAAACTGTCATCTCAGTCCAGCACCTGCTTTACTGACTGCATTTTTAAGACCTTAATTTAGTAGCATGGTGATAATTCCCTGTTGCCATTAAAACATTGGAGCAGATTTGATTTGCTGAGCTGTTTATGCCATCTGTCAACACGGCTATTTTATAACAACTTCATTTTAAAGTGGTGACTGAACTCAGCTCCTAGGAAAGCAATAATAAACATGGTTTAGGAAATGAAAATAGAGACATTTATGAAATGCAAGGAATTTTAGGATTTGTGTGGAACTCTGGAGTACTGGTTCTAGGAGGAAAGGGAGAATGAACATCTCTACTCGTATAGCAATGATGACTTGGCACAACTCATGCAGCTGAGTCTGAGTAACATGAAAGCTGTCAGAATCCTTTCAGTGAACTGTGTGTGGCCAGAAAGGAGCTGCAGATGCCATCCTGTTTACCAAAGGCCATTCACCTGTATTTGGCAGAGACTATGTGAATGACAAGAATTGTCCACTCAGTGCAGGACACGATATGCTTTGCTTCTTTTCTTAAAGAGAGTTCAATGAGGATTAATGATGATGATGCTAATGATGATTATAATAGTAATAATAAATGAGACAACCCAAATACAGAAAATTCATCAAGGTTTAACCTGTAAAAGCTAGAAACATAATGGAAAATTAATGGCAAGGGGCAAAGTCTGTATGGAAAAACCTTTTCTCCAGGTTAAGCTGGAGTATGACAATCAAGAACATTGAAATGCACAGCACATGTCATTTAAACCAATAGTTTCCTAGTATCTTTGGCTGGCTAAAATCATGTAAAGAACAGATATCTTTGGAAATGAAAGGCATTCTAGAAATCTGAAATGATTTTGTAAATACCATGTAATGATTTAGTTCAGTTAAAAGGTTTATTAACTCAGCTAAATAAAAGGTTAATCTGGAAAATTAAATAGAATATTGAAGAGGCAGAACTGTTTTCTGTCTTCAGCCATTAAGGAAGGACCATCTCATTATGAAAAGATTAAGACATTTGCTAGGATGTTTGAATTACTAAAGAAGAATTAGAACATTTTAAAGTGGAATCTCTTTCCAAGGTGAGATAGGAAGTAAAAATAAATAAATAAATAAATAAATAAATGAAATTTTAAAAAATACTGGAACTTTGTGTCTGCCCAACTGAAAAATAACTCTAATCATAGAGTGATTTTTGAAGGAAAAAATGTTTATCTTTGTGCTCAGTCTGGTTTTGTCTCCCTTTACCACAGAGCAGGCTCCAATTCGGTTCCTTCACCCTTCAAATGTCACTTTCTTGCCATACTGTGTTGCCTGGGGAAAGACTGAATTTTCCTTCCTTTGTTATTTTCCACTTTCAAATGCAGAACTTAATTACAGCTCGAAATGCTTATGAAGTTCATGTGAAGTGTCACTGTGAGTGACTATGGTATGCATTTGTAAGGTATTTGAATAGCATTTGTGCTTATCACTTAGCTCAATACTCCTACTCATACATCTGAATTCTAGGAGAAATATGTTCTCTGAATTTATCCTTTACTTGATTATTACTTAATTAAACTGTGCTTCAGAGTAGGATGGCAATTTGATTAGTTGGAAGAGGATTTGCTCCCATATTGCTCTTGTAAAGTAAAAATAGCTGACTAGCTGAATACAAGGATTTTAAACTAAAATCAGCCTGTACTGTTTTATGAAAAATTTGAATGTTACAAAGACATAGTTAATAGCTGAGGCAACACTGAATTCCACCATTGTCTTAAACACTGAGTGCTGCTCAAAATTTAAAACATTCAGGTAATGACAAGGATGATCAGCGTGGAACAAAATTCAGCAGTCAATCCTCAGCCTGACAATGGTTCCACAATTTTATGGGATGGAAAGCATGGTAAGCTATAGCTGAATGTTGTGTAAAATACTCCTGAAATATCAAGTAAACATAGAAGTAAAAGATGTTAAAACCCAAGCTGTTACTTTACAGCAAATGACTGAACATGCATAAGCCTCAATATTTGTAACTCTGACACAGCATTTGAATAGGCAGTAGGAAATAGACTCCCACAGGGAATTTTTTCTGTTGAAAGAGGCTCAGAATAAAAGTGGGATAAAAGAAGTAAGTTTTATTTTCAATTCCTCTAGAAAGAAAAAGATCAAATTGTGGCTAAAGTGAGACTTGTCAGAGTTCTGATTAAAGAAGAATAGGAGGATATTTTCTATAAACTTAATGTCAGTTACAACAATAAAGGAAACATGCTGAAAAGCAGATAAAGAATCAAAAAAATGCTTTTGCTAAAGGCTCTGCTTTGAACAGTTAGAAGGAAAAAAATATTCTAAGAGGAGGACCCTAGAGTCAAATTTATGAGATTATGGTATCAGAATTTCCAACAGATTCAGCAGAAATTTATATCAAACGTGTTCTTTGGGAAGGAGTCACACTGAGATTAGTCCCTCATACTAGATTACAGTCTCCAGTGCTTTAACTTTGTGCATTTGTACCTGCACAAAGTGGGTATAAGGAGCTAACTGCAACCCAAGTTAGCAGAGAAACCTGATCTGTTGGCATTGCTACATGTTTGGCACAGGAGTAATTTCTCAGGCTTCGAGGCAAAGAGCTCTGAAATAGTACTGGCTGTATTTTACATTCTGGTCAGTGATCCTAACAAGCACAATTTAGCTCTTCTTTCCAACACCGTTGTCTGAACTATTTTCTATCTTTCAATATTCAGCTGACATTATCTTGGAAATACAGTTAAGTGTTGCATACCCATTGATTTAGTCTAATTTTTAAAATAAAAAGATGAAAGTTGCCTTTGGAGAAATTATTTCGTTTTTCACTTTAAATATAAGGAAACAGAACATAGGAGACATGAAATGATCAGCTGAGATAACATAGAATTTCTAACAGAACCTAGAATTAAGTCCAGATTTTCTGAAAACCAGATGAGCATGCAGTATTCCACAGCTTCTGTCTTTCCTGCAGTACTCACAGACAAATGAATGTTAAACTGGGAATTAAATTGAAAAACATCAAGTCCCAGGTGGTGTCTATCAAGGCACAGATCTCATTCACATATTGCCCATGCTCTCTTTTTATTCAGGTACTTTAACTGGGATTTCACTCCTTTAAAAAATCTCACACTGATAACATTAACAACTATTAGAGTCCTATGACAGGATTAAATTGAGCTGGTGCCTAGAGATAGTATGAAATAGGGCTGTTCATGTGTCTGTTACCACACATGAACCTCCAGCAATCTTACAGTGTACACCATGGCTGATTCACTACTAGCTGGCATCAGCATCTGAGCTGCTAGAAGGAGAATTGCAGCAGTGGTTTGGTTAGTGCTGGGTTACTGCTCCTGCTATATCTCATTCACAACTCTAGAAAGAGTAAGAACTCAAAGGAAGTAGGAGCTATGACAGGCAAAGGAGGCATAGACTTCTAAACACTGCATAATCCAATGTTTATGTGCTAATAATGGTATGTGAATTAGGGCTCAGAAAAACTGCTTCTGTTAAAACACAGCGAACTCTTCAGATAGATAGAAAAACAAGGAAGGACATGAATCATCCTGTAACTGGTTATGTCGAAAGCAAGGTAAAGTTCAGAAAATTATTTCTTTCCCAGATTAGTATCTTAATTGTGTCTCATTTTTATTCTAAAAGTGAGTCCAATTCTGAAGTCAACACTGAGCAGGAACAGTCATCAAGGGAGATTAAAAAAGAATTATGGAACAGTAGGGGCTCCTCAGTTTCTTAATTAATGGTACCTATTGATATTCATTGGGATATCCAGTGATTTCATTAACACATATGATAATGCAGATATTAGAAGAGTTAATAGATGTGAATAGAGGGGGAACCAAAGATGATATTTAAGGAAGAATACTGATAAATTTTCATTCATTTCCCTGAAGTTGGGAATATCTTCTACAAGGGCACATAAGAGAGTCCTCCTTGGAAAGACTGACAAACATATATGCTATAAAAAAATCTGAAGACTATGTTGGAAGATGGAGCAGTTTGCTTTAGTAGGTCCTAATCTCAGACAATCTAAAATTTATTAAGAGACATATGAATTTCAGATTTGTTTAAATAAAATTTTTTTACAATGTTACATAGGAATATGTGTTTAGTAGTTTGTAAAATTTAAAATATGCTAAAAAAAGAGATTCTTCATTCATAGTACCTATTTATGAAATGATCTCTAGGAGGCTATGAGGCAAATATAATCTCAGTGATGCTCAGTTTATATTGAGGAGTACATCCATAAGAGGTTAGCACTTCTGGAAAGCAATTAGGACCATTGTGATCATTCTGTCTATACTAGTACCATAAACATGCCCAGAAATGTCCTTTGGCACTGAAGACTGCTGGCACACAATGGCCTATGCCTGAACAAGCAAACTCTCTCAACCTTGAAAAGGAAGAGGCTGTACATAAATAGCCATCTGGGAATAACCTTTGGAACAGTCCAATTCCTGCACTGGGAACTGTTCTGGACAGTGCTCCAGGGCATGGACTGAAATCACACCAGGAAACATCACAACTGTTTTAGTGGCACATACAATTGTTTTAGAATGCCCAGGAGGCTTCCCAGGCTGTGTTTAATTGGCAATACTTTGTAAAAAGATACTCTGTATGAGAAGATGAACTATGCCTGTACAAGTGAGTGGGGCTACCATTCTGATTATATTTCAATGAAACACGAGAAAAAGAAAATTTGATAGAGTACAAAAATTTTCCATTAAAAAATCCTGCATTATGCCATTAAAAATCACTTGATTTACTTATTTTTTAAAAATTATTTATCACTGTTTTATTTATTTCCCTTTAAATGAGAACAAAGGAAATTAAGAGTGATGATATAAAAATTGGTGGAAGATGGATTTCTCCTTACTAATACAGTGGGTTGGATGCTTATATGAGAGGAAAAAAAAAATCTAATGTTTCCAAAAAAGGAGATTAATATTCATCCTAAAAATTATTCTAGAGTCAAGTGTGATAATCTGGGCTGCCTATTTCCACAGATGTGCCCTGAGTTTTGACATTCCTGAAATGTTCTGTTGTTTCACTTTTTCTTTCTTTTTAAACACTTGGAATAAGGAAAGAAGGGGACCAGCTGAGAAAATTATTATCTAGGCCAACAATTTAGGCTACAATGGATAGGTGGTATCTGGCTTCTGAAATATAGTCTCATGAACTTTCAAATATCTGATAAAAGGTACCCAGCAAGTAACTTTTTGGAACACACCATGTTCTGGTTATCAAGGAAGGAGTTTGGAACTACAAATTAATTTCATCTGACATGAAGGGAGAGAAATCTAGTCCCTTGTTCCTCACTAAATTATTCTACTGAGAGGGTCTATGAGACAGAAGCTACTGTACAATCATTATTTTTACTAATTCATTTATAAACCTTTTCTGTTTATAAACCTAAAGTCATAAAACTTGAGTTGGCCAAATTTGTGCATTTTCTAATACATTATTTTTGGGACAGAAGAAAATGTCCAACTTGTTCATCTGTTGTAAAGCAGTACAGTTGATTTATTTAAGGCCATTGGAAGAGAAGATAAGATATAGTGCAAAATAGCAGTAGCACTGCTCTATGTACAGTAATGCACAAAGGCATTGCAAAATGAGCAGGATGGATAATGGAAATATCCTGTTACAGTACTATCCTATCCTTTTTTGCTTCAAAATTCATTTAGAACTAGGAAAACTAATTGGTTTCTTCAGGAGCAGCTTATATTTGGCTCAGAATCTGCTGCTGTGAAGCCTAACAGCTCTTGGGAAACTAAGAACCTACCTATGTTGTTTTGATTTTTTTCCCTTTAACTTTCCTATTAGAACTTTGAAGTTCTAATATGTTCAAAGTCAAAAAATATATCCTGCCATACTTGGTTGGAGCAGTGACCATGAACTCTATTAGAATCCATTGTTTTCATTAATGGAAGATGGTCAGCTCACTTATGCCTCTTTCAGTAGCACAGGAATAGTAGTTAGCACAGAATAGTATAAAGAATTATACATGATAGTCAGCAGAGAGAGTACTGAATAAAAATATCAGTAGTTTAGCAAATAAAGATAACACTTGCAAATTAATGTTAGGTTAAGGAAAATGTAGCAGATTTCAGAGTTGTGAAAAAGATGTAATTTGGGACTTTACCCACAACAAGAAATGGAAGAAAGCCTGAGTGTCAAGAAAATAACCTAAGCAGAGTAGAAATGATGCTGAAGACATGATGTTAAATTATATCATTGTTTTTTGGTAGAATCCATTAGAGTGAGACAATCAATGAGAAGTTTGTGAACCTGTGTTCCTCTGTCTTTGAGCATGGGTTCATACAGCAGTGGTTCCTATCTGATGTCAAAACCTTCTTGAAGCTCTTTCTCTGAAAGCAGGTAAAGCAGCTACAGTTTTTGCCTTATGTGGTAACCTCCCTCTCAGTATTTCTTTAGCAGTTTTGTGTCTAAGTAACAAACCTAGTTCTTCTATTTTTTCTCATTTGTGTTCTGTATTGATCTATTCGTCATCTACCTGTATTTCACATTTCACATATTATGACAATTATTAAACTAACCACTTTGTACTACAATTTATTTAATGCAGTGTCTCTAAGTATTTTAATTTGTAATCAGAAAAGTCTGTTTTATTTGAACTTTGAATTTAATGCTCCTTGCATTCTTTGTATTATACAATTAAAGCACAGTAGTAATGGTAGATGACCATTTGATGCATTTATTTGGGAATCAGAAAGTCTATAATGTCTTGTGTAGGAACACAAGAGAGAGAGACAGCCTATCACACACAAAATGATGACTAGAAGCCTGAGTTAAGTTTCTTAAAATATCTAGGATATGTATAAATTACATCATAAGGCATCTGTGGAACCCTTTCATGGGTGAGCGTCACCTTTCTGCAATCAAATAGGAATTTGTTTGAATTCAAACTTAGTATTAATGTAAGAAATAAACAGGTGAAAGTGAAACCAAACTGAAAGGAATTTCGGGCTGCAATGTGACTGAATGTGGCACAATTGTGTCAGAAAAAGCCAAAGTTTAACCCCAGAGTAAATGTCTCTCTAATAGAGCATGGCAATACACACTGGCATGGCTATCACACTCAGGGTAAACAAACAATGAGGAATTAAGTCTGTACTAAGCTTTCTTGTGATTTGAAAGATTTGTGACTGGCACAGAAATTGCCAGTTCTAGGTATAAATGGTTCATCAAAGACTGAGGTGGGCTTTGTCTTAAAATGTTACTATTTAAAAGAATTGTAGCAGAAGTTTCTGCAGAAAAGAATTTTACCACTATCTATTTTAGTAGTGTTTTGTCATTATGGTGTTTTAGGTGCATCTGTGAAATTAATCATGGAAATGAAATACAGATGATGTCATCTTCTTTTCAAATTAATAATCAAAATCAAGTATTATTCAAGGTATATATAACAGGTGGATGTCTTCTACCCCTTCTCTCAATGAGATTAAAGTGCTAAGCTGTTCTCTGTATCTTTGATAACTACCTCCTGCATTTATAAAAAAACACCTTAGGAATGTTATATATTTGGTAATAGACAGTACATGAGACAGACTTTACTTGAAGGTTTTAGAACAGTCCAGGCTATGATCCTTTCCACATTAACTGTGATATCTATGTCTTCTCCAAGCTGTGTTGCAAAATTAGATATCTCAGAAACCTCCACAGCGGATAATGAAGAGATCTCTAAGCTCCAGAAGACACAGCAATAACTCTGGCAAAGGATGTTACTGTGAACATCTAGTTAGTGAAAACAATCTCAAATTGTGAAAGGCAAATGATATAGTAAGAAACAGGTATATAGAATATTAGTAGTGTGAGTGAGGTGTCTTAAAAGAATCACTGTGTTTACATCTAGATTAAGAATCTTCAAAATGCTTCCCCATCTTCAGGTCCAGGATTTAATAAAAAACATTTCAATATGGGGATTTCAGACTAAATTAGAATTGTAGCAATCTTCTGCTCCTTTCTAGAAATAATTTAAAGTTCTATAACTCAGCCTTGAACTTCTTAAAAATCTGCATCAGTTATGAGCATAACTCTTGTCCTCATGCTGTTCTGAGTTATTCAGGAAAACAAAGCAAGGTATGCATATGTGTGACTAATGCTGCAGCTGCAAGAAAACTGGCTATTTCCTGTATTAAAGCAGGATTCAAATTCACTTGGTTAGGTATTAAATCTATTAAAGTCAGGATCAGGATAATTTTATGGAGCTGCTGAGAACACCAGTGAATACACTGCAGAAGAATGTGGGGAGAAAAGAAACTTGGGGAATGAATGGTCTGATCTTGCCCTGACTTGTACTAACCCCTGAGAGCTACTTCATGTTCAGTGGATTTCTGCTCTGAGACTGAGCTTTTTAGGTTTTTAGTATTAACCATAGGAATTATTCCAGACAATTTGTGCTTGAGGGAATTACAGAAATTCCACAATAATTCAACTAACTACAGCTACTATCAAACTCCACCAACTTTCAAAAACCGTAGAAAGGCTACTAATCTACTATTTACCCATGTGAGATTCTCAGTGAATTGCAAATTCCTCTGGCTGCAGGCTAACTTTCAATAAAAACAAGTTGTGAGCTAAGGATCATCTACGTTCCTTAACAGCACTTTCCAGTGTACTGTTATGTACATTTTACTGACTTGCACATCGTTATCATCATTTTTAAGTGTACCTACAGGGTCGCTGAAGTTAAAACTCTCTTCTAAACAGAACTGCCATCCCACTTGAGAATATCTATTACTATAATCTTGTGAGGCTTTTTTCATCAAACAACACCATCACTGAGCTCGTTCTGATTTGAGAAAATGCTTTGTTTGTTAAACACTTTGTGCCACTGTCTTTTCTTGCTTTAGTCCCATCAGTCTTGCCATGCATACAAAAGTCTTAATTATTGAATGCTAATTTCCTAACAGTTTCTTGCACTGCATGAGGGCAAATTAGCTTGTCAAATTAAGAGCAAGCACCTTGGAAAGTATTTGAAGAAGTTGAGTGTGGAGCAATTTTCTGCCCAATAAAGTATAGATCTACTTATTGTATTGTTCCTATCAGTAATGTATCCAGGCTGACAAATTCACACATTCATTCTTGATTCATTTGTTGCACTTGACTAAAAAGATAATTGCTGCCTCAACGAAACTTTTAAAATAAAAGAAAAATATGTTGCATTTTAGAATAAACTCCGACAAAGGGCCATACTTTCTGATTCTCAGATCTGCAATATGATGGCTTCATAATTGGAAAAGAAACCATATACAGGTTAGAAAAAAGTACTGCCATTTCTTTTCATTTATCACAGGGTCAATGTGACCTAATTCAACAATCTGATTATTAAGACCTGTGTGTTAGGACTCAGCTATATTTGCATAGAAAACCCCTCCAGCTGTAGTGGAATACAAACATCCAGAATCTGGGCACATTTCTTTTGCTTTGTCTGAAGCAGGGGTATAATCAGCAAATTCATGAAGGCAGACACATTGATAGAATGGAATATATTTAAGAGAATACACTATATTTTAAACCTCTAGCCCTTCAAAAGCATCTAAAATGAGATTTTCCTTGTAATTTGTATATGAGACTATGACATTGATTGGATTATATATATGCTCCCTCTGGTGGTTTATTTAATCCATGGAAATGCCTTTTGGTGTGGTTTTTTTTTTTTTGTTTGTTTGTTTTGTTTGTATTTCAATGGCTAAGGTACTGTGGCCAATTTTATAATAACAGCACACTCACTGTCACTTCAAAAGTAAAAACAGCCTGAGTATAAACCAGCCAGTCTTCCTCCCATTTTTAGATTTGCAACTGAACTATGAAATATTCCTAAAGCAATTTAAAAAAAAACAAACAAACAAAACCACAAACAAACAAAAAACAAGGAAAAAACCCCATAAAACTTCAAGTAGTTAAAATGAGGAATTATTTAAAAGTCAGCATTTTGAACCAGCCCTGAGACTTTATGATGGAGTGATAACATCAGTTGAGAAGGGAAGGTCAGTGGATATTGCCTTTTTGGAATTCTGTAAGGCCTCTGGCACAGTTCCCTACAACATCCCTCGTAAACTGGAGAGATTTAGATTTGGAGGTTGGATGGTGTAGTGGATGAGGAACTGGTGAGATGTTTACATCTAGAAAGTGGTGGTCAAAGGGTCCATGTCCTTATAGATATTGATGACAAGAGATCCCTCAGGGGATCAGAGCTGCTTAATATTTTCATAAGTGACACAGACAATGGGATTGAGTGCACCCTCAGCAGGTTTGCAGATGACACCAAGGTGAGTGTTGTGGTTTGCCCTTCCCAGCTCTCTTCTGGAATCTACAATCCTTGTTGTGGTGTCAGCTATCCAATAAAAGGTGAGGAATATGTATATCAAACAATAAGCTATGGATTTCTTATCTGGATTTAATGACTTTCTTTTGTAAATCCAGAGGCTTCTCTAGTCAGATAGAATAGTAATTGTTTTAATGGTTTTATAAATTCTGTAGGAAAGGTGCTTTGCTCAGCTGATAAATATTTTAGGTTACATAAGACTGTTATAAATATTACAGTATTGGAGTCAATACTTCTTTAAAACAAAAACAGGTCTTGTCAATTGGGATCTACAGACCAACAAACAAAAGTCATAATCCTTTTCTTCTACCTGATACTAAAAATTTCCAGACATAAACTCACATTGGAAAGTTAAGTAAACACGTTTCCAATTTCTTTCTAAAGGAAGAAGAACAAACAAGACATTTCAAACTTATCCAGAAGTTCAGAAGATAAGTAATAGGAACATTTTTAATCTCATTTACAATAAGGGCACTATGGAAAACTGTCACCTCGTATTTTAACTGTAACATGTTTTCTTAAAAAATGCAGGTGCCTGAAGTCTCCCTTTCCTGCTTCCCAGCTAATCAGAATGGAATGCAAAACAACTTGTTTCTTTTTTACCTGCTTAGATGGGAATAGTGATTATCATAATAAAAGATTAGAAGTATCAAGCCTTAAATCACATTATTGCTACTATTCCCAGACACATTTCTGATTTTTTACTTTGCTCAGAACATATTCCATAAACCCCAGCTATAACCTGTTCATTTACACAACTGGTGCTATTGTTAGCACACAGGATTAAGCATTGAAATAAAATGCACCACAAATGGGATCCTTTCATTTTTTAGCTCAAGATTGCTTTAAGAGTATAAGAAGCTTTGGGAGCTAAGCACACACACAAGGGCTCTCCCTGAAGCACTCCCTGAAGTGCATGGAGTGTCCTGGCTCAACACTGCACTCAAAAAGTCCTGGATCTCTTTCAGGGCACTTTTTAAACTTGGGGTTTGCATTCTATGGGCTAATACCATAAACTGGTATGATTTCAAACCACATTATTCAATGCACCTTCTGGAAAACAGAGACTCATAAGGATGAGAGTACAAAATCTCACTTTTCAGACCCTGGGAAGTCCCCAGCAGGGCTGCCTGGAGAGCAGTGCCAGAAGCTAATCCTGAGTCTCCAGGCAGCCAGTGACAGAGGAGAGTGGAGCTGGTCTGAGCTGGAGACATAGAAGGAAGTTTCAGTGCTCAGGCTTACACACCTCCACACCTAATGGGCCATTCTTCAGGGGTGACTTGTTTTCAGAGGATCAGTGTTCACTTATTTCCTGTGCCTCTGAGGGTTCTCTGAGCACTGACAGACTTGTATCAAGGCAGTGTCAGCCTTATTGAGTGGAGAAGATTCATGGGGCTCGCATGAGGGATTTCACTGCTGAGCCCTGCTTAGACTCATCTGAAGATTCTTTCTCATACAGTGTTGGACCCTTTGAGATTTTTTGGTCCTAGATACTTTAGTACAGAATTTGGTAAAAAGCTGCTTATAGCACTGCTCTCCTATTCCGTGTAAGTTCCCTTGAAAACCTGAGTGAGCCTGCCAGGAAAACATCCTTGTGGATCCAGATGTTAGGCTTTTGGGTGCCCTTGGCATAAGGCAGGCAGTTTTGAGGATTAAAAGTTTGAATATATGTACCAACAGTGACAGTTGAGTAAAGCTATCATCTAAACTGTCTACAGCTCCCACCCTTAGTACTACAGCACTCCAGTTCCCTATCTTCAGTGGTGGGGTGCCACACCAAACCTGACTGATGGTGCAGGTACTGGGAGATGCTTTTATCCTGTATTGATGAAATGAAGCATGGGACATTCATAGCCTGAATCTGCAGCATGCACAGATTGCAGGAATGTGCTCTTTGTCTGCTTATTTCTGAACACACTGAAATATCAGTTTTATTTCACTGCCCAAATCTGGGACTTTCCTGAATTTATCAAAATAAAAACATCAATATATAGGGAATATTTATTTATTGGACAATCAACTTCCAGTATTTTCAAGGGAACTCACTATTTCAGTATATGTGAGCAAGTTTTGCAAACTGAAGCAAGTAACAGCAAGGTGGCCTCAAAGCTTCCAAAAACCTTCCCAGAAAATGACATCTCTAATGTGCAGGCTATATCAAGTGCCTAGAGTATATAAATATTTTCCGATGCATAAGAAGATGATACAAACAAATATAACATTAATGAATTCTCCCAATTTTTACATGTCAGGAAGTCGGAGATAATGTAAGGGCATACGAGCCACATTTCAGCCACTGGAGACCACCATGGGGCAGATGCTAAAGTGTTTCAGGCATTTTATAGACATGGATACTTGTGTTGGGGAAAATTATGTTGGACCCTTTGAGAACATATTTATGGTTAATGTCCTTTTGAAGAGTTTTACTTGTGAAATAGTTATGAAAAATAAGTAATTCCAAAAGAAATTAGCTCCTAGGGGGATCCTCCATCTGCTGAAGTCAAAAGAAAATGATGTGCCTTTACTTCAGTCACAATAAAGTTGTGTGACACACATCACATTGGATTTCAGAATGGATAGTTTGATGACCCCTTATGAAAGAACTAATGGTGATTTAGGCTTGTATCGAGTGCAGGAATAGAGGATTCAGCCCTCAATCACATCCAAAATGAACCTGCCTCTCCAACCACTGCATAGCTTGCACAGAAACTGGGCTGAAGTTACAGGTAGAAAACAACCCACTGCTGTAGGATAAAGCTGTTTTCATTCCAGCACAGATTGCCCACATGGGGAAGTAAAGCTTTTCTGCAGCGGTCCCACTCATCAGCTTCCTGATGCAGTTAAAGGTTTTACATAAAGTTTTGGGGTATTTCCCACCCAAAACTCTGTTTTGTGTGAATGATTCAATATGAGGATTTAATCTAATGCCAGGAAAAAAAAAGATATGCAAGATGGTGCTCCTGGTAGCAACGTTTCTCTGGCTAAATGGGGTAATAAGTTCCCGAGAAAAAAGGTTGTGTTTCCCAGTGGATATGTGTAGGCCTGTGACCCACATGGAAGTCTGTCTGCTCGAGAATATCTCACTTCAGAGCACCAAAGCACTACTGTGGCACCAGGCAAGAACATCTCAGTGTGTTCCAGGCATATCTGACCCTCGCTACCTGTCAGTGCCCTCAGAAGCAAACAGGCAGAAGGGGAAGGATTTCTTCTCTCTGCAGAAATCTGAGTGCTGGGTCGGTCAGGAGATTATTGATACATTGGAAACCTGTCACTGCTAGTTCAAAGCCTTCGCCAGGCTTTTGCAACAAAGGCTAATTGGCTTCCCCACTCCGGGATTTGCCTGCAGACAGGAGAGGCAGTTTTGCTTCCTCATCTCTTGGACCAGTGTGTCCAGTCAGATTTGCAACTGAGACACATTACTCAGATGTTGCTCCTAAGCATTTCCCCTACTTCAAAAAACCCTACAAGCACAAATTTGAAAGTGGACTGTAAATATTAATTTCTTTGTCCTCTAGGCACTTCTGAAATGTCTAAGTTAATACTTCATGGAATGCTTTGCCCTTGATTTTATCCTACTGCAGCAGAGCAATGTATATAATAATAGGAGATTAAAGTCTCCATTGATTTACAAGGCTGGTGAGTGAAAAGCAGTGACATACAGAAAAAGCTGAAGGACTGTGAGGTAGGAATTAACAACTTTCCAACCTTTATGATTTTTAACCACACTTAGATTTCTTGTTGAGGAAATGCTTCTTTATTGCATGCAAGAGAACATTTTAACACAGCAAATGTATTTTTGAGGGGAACAAAACCACAATGTGGTACTGAGGCAAATGATTCTGAGCACTCTCCTTTGAACCAGACATTGCCACTGAGAATGGAATCAGATTTTTTTTATTTTGCATCCCTTGAAAATAAATGAATATACATGCTGAGAAAGAGCAAGGTAAAAGAAGAGAGGTACTAGACCAGAAGTCCAGAAAGAATATGCAGAACTGGTAAAAATTTTTCAAAGCTGAGAAAGAATGATTCCTCATCAAAATAATCATGCTGTGTAACCACATATATATTCAGTTTTTACATTTTTGAAAGCAAGTTGCCTCTTTTCACAAAACATTTAACCATTTATTATTTCAGATCTCTTTCTCCAAAGAGATGAAATAGTTGGAATTGCTCATTTCAGAAACTGGAGAAGAGTGGTCAAGAAAGACAATGAGGCCTGAAGCAGACATCCACCAAAGCCATGTTTCCAGAGGAAACCACAAGCTAACAGATGAGGTGTAAAATCCTGTATAAGGTGTTCACATGAACAGCCTCTGTGGGCAAGTCCTAGATGAACAAAGTCATGAAGAAACCAGTCTGATCTCACAGGTGACTCTGCTTTGAGTGGGAGGTTAGTCTAGATGACCTTTTTCATTCTGAGCTATTTTATGACTATACACAATTCTCCATTTGCTAAAACCTGAATGGATAGATAAAAACTGTCTATGACATTTTTTAAACTACTGGAATTCCCATGTAGAAGCATATTCTTAGTTTCCCTTTCAGTATCCATCCTTTTTCTAAGTAATCCTCTCTGGTTCCTGCTTTTGCTGGTAGTCAAACAATGTCCAAAGACAACCTGCATGAAGTGACAGTCTCACTACTGTCAGTAATGGCCTCATTAACTGCAATAAAACTACTCAGTCTACCTGCTGCATCTTGTCAAAAGCACAACCATGCTGCAGAGTGGAAGCAGCTGGTTTTGGAAAACAGTGCAGGACTATCTCACAGTAGGCTCATCTTTGATCTCTACAATCAAAACACAAAGCAAGGTTTTCTTCATTCAATTTTAATTGAATAGAAATAGATGTTCAGACTGTGTATTTTTCAGCAGTAAATTATACCTTGGCAGTTGTGAAGGGACAGCCACAAATGCTCCTAAATGAGCAGAAGGAAACAAAATGTGGCTACATGCCTGGTTCTGCTCCTGCTAAAGGGGAAGGATAAAACTTCTCAATAGTGAATTTGTGACTCAGTGAGCAAAACAGATTTTTCAGTAATTTCAGAACTCAGGAAACTCAGGTGTTCAGAAAGTACAGAGAAACAAAAAGGATCTGAAGGTTTGCCTGTTCTTCACAAGAGGTCTGGATTTCACAATATAATTGAGTTTATCCAAACAATGAGAACACTGGTCACAAAGCAACAGGCCTTGCTCAAACCAAAGCCAACAGAAACTCAGTGTTACAGCATGAATTGATAGAAGGAGAATGAAGCAATGCTGAAAGCAAGGAATTGGCTAAGGCAACCAAGAACTGGTCACACTTGCTTTGAACAGTTTTCTAGAAGTATTATTAATCTTGAATATATTTGGTATGTTTTATATTATTTGATTTGTCTTAGCTCTAAAAAGATGTTTGCAAGACAAATGGAGAACAGTTACTTTTTAAGTGACTTACTACAGGAGTTGCAGTTTAAGAAAACATTATAAAAATGACTTCAATTTCTTAATTCTGTGCTGTATTCTTAAGCTATTTACCAGTTCTTCAACATGATGTCAAAATTTTGCACTATTTTAGAATGTTAATTGCCTTTTCTTGTTTCAGTTTACAGGCATTTCATACAAAGCATTTCCAAACCTAATCACTAGAGCTGAAGAATACAGCAACGATGAAAATCCATTATGATACTGCATTTTGTTTCAGAGAACTGGGATTAAATTAGTCACGAAGGTCAGTGAAGGTCAGTGAGTGAAAAACTTTTTGAAAAGCTGCAGTCACAGAGTTTCCATTTTGGTGGCTGTCCTTCAGCTGCTCCACAGTCTAAATCACTCCTGCCACGGACTTGACTGTCCCTGTCCATGTGTCCCTGAGAGGCTGAGGAGACCCCACGCACCCACTAAGTGTGATGACTGGTTAAAAAGGAAAGTACCCTGACTGTTTGGATATTTGATCTCCCTGCTGTTAACAAGGAAGTTTTTACAGTAACACCTTGCATCTCCATGGGGTTAAATTATTTTTGATGAAGCCAATGATGTAAAGAGAAAATATTGTTTTTATTATGATCTCTTCTTCTTTTCCTACTTCAAAAAGATTTTAAACTGTGACTGGAGAAATAAGAACAGCTTAACTCCCAAGTCAACTGTTTTGACTATTTTTGTCTAATTGTTGAGGTTAAATGTGACAATGATGTGTTGCTGGTGATCACACTTGAAATTTGTGTTCATGTTAATTCATATATATTAACCCAAATATAACAACTTTTAACAATGAATAACCTCTAGGCAAAGTTTTTGGATAACCTTTGAGCACAGCTCCATACCCACACACAAAAAAAGAAAAGAAATTGTTTTCTCTACCTTTGGAGTTTACTGCACCAGCTGCAGTTGAAACCAATCTGGGCAGTGACACAGGGACCACAGCTGGTAAATTGGAGACAAGCTGGGATGTGGAGAAACACAAATTATTACATTAGTCTCATCTATATTTCACATAAAAAGCACAAACGAAGAATACATCTTGTGACAATATATATTTAGGAAGTCAACAGGTTCCCACACATCTAAAATAAGACCCCAAACACAGCCTATTACAATGCTTTGCACAATTGCATACACAAAAGTACATTTCATCTGTGGTATTCAATTTCTATTCCATTTGTAAATGTGTTCCCACTTCCACATCTGTTCATTCAGCTTTGTTCCTAGATTTTTATCTTTTTGCTCAAAATTAAGTATTTCCTTAAATCTCTTTCTTCCCTGGCTCCACTGTTCTTTGGTGTTGCTAACATTCAGACATTAGCAGATAATAAGACTGACAGAAAAATGTGCAGGAACTACAGCTGGATTTTTAAAAAAGAAAAATAGGTATTTCTGCTCTTTTAAAGTAGTACAGCTGGCATTTTAAACCCTGAGATTTTTAAGCAATGTAGTTTTACCTTGGATACAAGAGCCAGATGAACTGCAAAATATTTGGAGCCATTTGTTTGGGGATATGCCTTTGTGATGTGATGCATAGTACACAGAAGAATTGATGTTTGCATTGCAAGCATGAAAACTGTTCTCTTTTTTTCTTGAGGAAATGAATTTAAAGGCAATATAATCATTCTTCTGAAAAAATGATTTGGCACAAATTTCATTCAAAACCTACTGGGAGCTATATACCTATAAACTAACTTGAGATACATGAGGATGAACTGGATAATGCATCATCCATATGGGAATGTATGAGAGGATAAATGAATCTGTTTATGATTCCAAGTCCACAGATAAAACAAAATATTTGAAGTTGTGTATGTGTTGCTGGGAGGGAGAGGGAGAAAGATGATTTTCTAGATCTGGCTCCTGCTTATGTAATGTTTTACTTACTTGGAAGAGGTATCATTTCAACAGCTGAGAGATTGGTAATCTTTGACATCTGTAGCTCCACCCTGTGGTATTCATAAATTGTTCTTCTGCGGACATCTAACAGGAAAGAAATAATGAAATCACATTTTCTTATTTTGTAGTCTTTAGATTGTGAAAAATAGTG
The DNA here is from genome assembly GCA_013398995.1 of Alaudala cheleensis. Taxonomy (NCBI): domain Eukaryota; kingdom Metazoa; phylum Chordata; class Aves; order Passeriformes; family Alaudidae; genus Alaudala; species Alaudala cheleensis. The sequence goes on along the minus strand of VWYE01021404.1, from coordinate 18,114 downwards.
GATGTAATGAATGCACACTCCTCCTTAGGTGCACATATGGCAACAATTTTTCTCAAGAATATATTTTTAACTTTGAATATCACAAAATAACACATAAAGATAGATAGAGAATTTTTCAGTGGAGAAACCCTCAGACCTGCCAGAAAAGGTAGCTCTGGCAAAGAATTATGAAAATGCTGAGTGTGCTCTCAAGCATCTTAGTCATTGATTTAGGCAGAAATTCTAGAGAGGATACTGTCAGACATTTTAGGATGTATTTCAAATGCTTACTTTCCTAAGACATTTTTCTCAGCTTACAAGAGTTGAGAGAAATGCTTTATATGCTCACTTTGTCAGCTCTTGCCAAGATGTGCAAACAGAACTGATTTCATTGCTTCATCAAATTTGTTAGCTACAAGATGGCTCACATCTAAGTGTACTGGAATATGTTTTCATATTATAACATTATATTAAGAAGACAATCTTCCTAAACATTCGTTATGCATTATCTTTACATAGGCTGACTGCACCTGAGCTTCTCAAAGCAGAAATTCAATATAGTCACTGTACTGTTATAAGGGCTTTGAACTCACAAGCAACTGTAAGACCAAAGCACAAGATAAACATGAAAAAAATCTCACACTACTTCCCAGAACAATATCCTATAATGTGTTCTGGAAATTCCAGATTTTATATATACAGTTGCAGTAAGGACAGGTGAACTTGTATTCTTGAAAATTAAAAGTACAACCTATAACACCAATCTGAAACAAAAATGACAGCCTTCTGGTGTGCTGGTTTCATATTTATGTTCTTTTTGAAGTTCTGCTAAACTAACTGAAATCAGAGCTAAATACAATAATTGATCCTCTGCAATCATTCCAGAGAGGAATTAGGGGTTACATACAAAGGACTAACAGGCTTCCCATGCCAATGACCAGTCTGAATCTACATGTAAACAGAAGAAAAGGGACCTGTAGACAGTCATAAATTCAGTCTTTGGAGGTCTTCTATGTTGCCAGTCCCATATGGATTAGGGCATACCTTGTTGCTTGAGGCAGCAGCTTTTCTGCCCTCTCCTGCCTCATTAGCTCTCAGGGACAAGTAGGCAGTATCTCGCTTTCAGACAATAATATTTCTATTTAGCTCCAAATCAGCACCATTGCCAACCACTTCTCGTAATTTATTTGAAACTTTGCTATGACTTCACCCCTCCTGATAGCAGAATTCTCCTTCAGTATGAAATGAACCTATAATTGAACTAGTTTTATGTGTTACCTTCAAAGTCATTCTGACTAGTTAAAAGACAGATATGGGCAGGTGCCAAACTTTTCTCCAATAAATGCCTTAGCCATGTCCTTCAGACCCACTGGACAGAAAGAGTACTCCAGACCAAACTAATTGTGTGCTGGGGTAGGGAAAATCTCTTGCCAGCTGCAAGGGGTTTATGCTCACATGATGGCCAGTCTCCTAAAAGCCCAATCAGAGTGATTGTAAAATGTCTTTGAAATGAGCTCCTGCCAGTGCTGAAGGCTGTAATTTGTTTCCACAGAAATCTTTAACATTCCATCCAAAAAAAAAAAAAAAAAAGGCAAGCGAATACATAAAGTAAAATGCTGGGTGTAGACCCTTAATTTGAACTGCACCTCATCAGTACTGGTACTGACTAGTATGCTACAATCCTGTTAATGCTGAACCTTTCCTAACAGGCTCCTTACAGGGCTTACAAGAAATAAGAAGCTTCTGGCTTTCCAAAGACTCAGTAAGAATCAGAGACTCAGGGCATAGGCACTTTCACATCAACCAGTGCATGAAATTTCTGATAAACACTACTTTTAAGAGAATTAAGTGTGTTATGTATTAAAAAAATTCTAATCATGCATATTTCAGCGTGACTGTTGATTCCATTAAATCCCACTGCCTGACAAGACTCAAATTTGATCTTTTTCTTCAGAAAGATGACTGTGTCAACCTCAGGTGGTGAATTTGCATATGAGGCATCTATCTAATGTAAGAAACTTCAGCACAGAGAGGTATTTGCATAGTCACCTTCTAACATCTTTGTATATACTTACAGACAGGTGGTTGGAAACATGAGCATTCAAATTTATCTGCCTGACCAAGCTAGAAAAACATGCAGGCCTAGATTCTTTTGAAAGTATGACTTAAACATGCCATGCTTAGATCTTTAAAATGCACTTTTCTCTCCCTGTTTTGAATTGTGAGCTGGTTTTCCTTAACAAAATTGGTTAAAAAAATGAAACTCAACAGGATAAACAGGAAAATGAATACTCTTCCCTCATGCCTTTTCCCTAACCTCTTCACACACTCCTTCTTCAACCCAGGACAGATGTTGCATTTCATTCAGGTGGAGTTTGTTCCTTGTCTTATGCTATTTCACTCTTTAACAAAAAAGTACTAGTGCAGAATCACAAGGAGCTTATGAGCTCATGTATTCCTCAGACCTTAACATGACAAGAACCAGTGAAATAATTTGATGCAGTAACAGATAAATATTTAAGCACCATGTGCAGGTATTTTGCTATAAAGAAATGTTACATCAGGTCTAGCAGGGAAGGGAGGAAAGGAAAAGGGCTTTTGTATGCTTTTGAAGTACCATTCCCAGTTCTGAATTTCAGAAAATGCGTATATTCTCCTAGTCATGAAAATATTTTACATTTTTGCATGTCTGGGTTTCTAAAACACACTTCTAAACAAAATGGCATAACTTTTAAATATATTTTTAAATAATGGACTATATTTTTTTATGCTTGGTTTAATTTACAGAAGGGTTCAGATTGTTATTGGTTTATTTTCATAGCATATACTTGTTCTGTCATTGAACACAGGCCAAAGGTACAGTCCCAGCAGAAAACCCTGAAGAAAACACTGGCTACTTAAGCTAAGAACATGTTCCTCATTGACTGAGAGAGATAACGTGAGGGTCAGAAGGCCATTGGAAAGAATCCTTTCAAGGGATTAAGCAATGGATTGGTAAATTATAGATGCGCAAGATTCTGCTGTGACAAAATGATTCTATGTAGTTTTATCACAGCAGCATTAAACTAAATAATGGAATATAAGTACTTTATGAAACAGAACTGCAATGTTGAATAAATGTACTCAATAGGGAGAGTACTCTGGAGAGGGAGCAGTGCCAGGAGAGCACCAATGATTTCCTAACATGTCTGAAGGGTCAGTAGTTCACAACAAACCATCCTGAATATGTGTCTGACAGATGCATAATTTCTCTGTATCTTTTCCATTACACAATCACTTTTCCCCATACACCATTGCTCAGCTAAAACCTGCAGTACTGTGAAATGTGAAAATACTGGAGAAGTCGTTTTGAGTTTTTAAATTATATGTTCACACAAATAAAGACCTTTTTCAGTGAAAGATTTCTACGGAATTTGGATTGGCCATATACCCAGAAATAACTGCTAAATAAGGCCACATGTATTCATACAGCCATACTTTTCACTTTTAAGTCTTGCTGATAGAGAAAACACAAATGGTAAGAGGGTTCATTCTATTATGCAGAAGTCAATCTGAAGTAAACAATTTATGAAACATATCCAACAAGGTGCAAGCAATTTGTGGAACACATAAGGCCTAGAGAAGGGAGGGGCACAGCTGCTGTGTTATACAGCCACTGACTTTGTTTGACAGGGACCTTGTTTAACATCACTGGCTGAATAAAACCTGTCAACCTGGTATATCTGATTGCTGTCACCACAAAAGGTAAAGAAATCAGAGTGTCAAAGCATCTGTTCTTTAACAGCCTTATATTGCTAAACTTACCAATATTAACTAATTAATTCTTGAGGCGCCAACACTGGGACCAAACACCAATGCCTGTAATCCAAACACCTCCCCAGTTTCTCTACTGACTATAACACATATCTAAACCGAGATAAAAATTCAGATGCCCAAACTGTATGAATTTTATCATTTCTTAAAATTACTAAAAAAATAATTTTAAACCTGGGAGCTGCACCACAAAGTTGTATAATCTGTGAACAAGCAAACCAGTGAAGTAGGCTCTGAAAATATTTTTCAACCAAGAGCTGTTCTGCCCCAATGCTCTGTGCCTACCACACATGATTTACTTTGAAACTCTCCATGTCCTTCCAGATTTGTTCCAATACCTCCTAGTACAGGCTCTAGGTGTGAAAAACTTGCTTTATTCCCTAATCCCACCACACACCAGACTGCTTCACTCTGAGGTCTGTGGCTGTATATGAGAATATTTTAAACTTTGATCAACTTGTACCAGTCCTGGGAGTATTGTCATGATACCAAAGATCAACAGCATGCTCCTGAGTCAGACATCTAGTGCAAGGAACCCAGCTGCCTGGATAAACCCTTTTGGACCAGCAGACAAACATGCAGGGCTGGAGCAGCTGGCTCTGTGGGATTAGTTACACTGGTGTAAAGAAGAATAAATAATATGATTTTATAGTGATAACTTTGGGGCCCATTTTGCACAGAGGTAAGTGATAACTGCCAGTAAGGCAGCAGGAAATCAGACTTTGTGATTTCCCAAGTGGTGCTGCGCCTTTATATATTAGATATGAGAGCATAAAGGGCCAGTGGTCTTTTACCCTTCAGGAACATAATCCTAAGGTTCTTTCAGGGGCTTCACTGCTGTAAACAAAGTGGTGAGAAATCTTGAGCAAACATTTACGACATGCAGAGTTGTCACTTAATTATATGCTTGAGTTACACTACATATTGAGTGACACTAATTGCACTGAAATTCGAGTATTACTAACACATAGCTCAGCTACAATTTCATTTCTGTACACAGTGTTGTTCAATAATTTCAGTGTGATTAAATGTTAGAGTTGTAAAGGCAGATTTCCTAAAAGAGCTGCATCTAACACAGAAGAGGCCAAAATCACAGAGAAGTATGTCTCATTGTGGAGTCAAAGCTATTACCCATGATCTCTTAGTGCAAGACTGGTAATTAACTGTGTGGATCCCCTGAATCCGGCACTCTCTCATTTTGCCAGTGCATTTCATGGTTTTGTGGAAAACAATCACAATATGGGAAAGCTCTCTGGTGGGGTTTTTATTGCTGAAATACAAAAATGTGTTGCAAGAAATGCTTTTTCATTTATTCTTGCACACCAAAAAGCTAATTGAAAGACAATAGGGAAGAGCAATGAAACAAAGGAGAGAAACACAGTAACCCTGAATGACAGGAAAAACAGGGGGGAGGAAAGATGGTCATGAAGTTAAAGAGAGATATTGGGAGTCTGCAGAAGGGAGAGCAAAGAACACCACAGGCAAGTGAAAGGACCAAGGACAGAATAACAAGGACGGCAGAGAAACAAACAGGAAATCAAAGGGAACTGGTTAGAGAAGGTGGGCAAGGAACAAAGGTCCTAAAGCAGTGAAGGTGTTTAAAAAAACTTGCTGGAGGAATATGTCAAGCTCCCAGGTTTGTCATCACCAATTGTGTTTCTAGCTGGAAGATACCTATGAAACTTTTTCAGTGTGTTTGTTACAAAAGGAAAAACAGCTGGTGTGCAAGTGTTCGACTAGTCTGAAGAAGAAGAAATTGGGATGGTCACTCTAACTTATACATCAGAAGCAGAGTTCCAGAGCCTGGAACTTCATTTGAATTACCTGCAAAGAGTTGAAGCTTTTCCTCTGAAATTATTCAAAGGACTTAATTTGCCATTTTGCTGTCATATAAATCTCAGAATTATCAGGTTAACCTTACTGTCAATCAGAAATTTACTTTCCTTAACACATTACCATTCATTCCAAAACACCATTAGGGTATAGACAGACATATCTACATCTAGATATAAAATATAAAATAGTGGCTACTCTCCAACCATATAAGTGGAAAATAAAGACATGGTCTACAAGCAAGAAGTAGTAGCAGATCAAGGGACTACATCAAGCAAAAAACAGGCATAAAGCCACCTGCCAAAAATCTCCCATCTCCATGCTCTAACTCTTAAAAGGCAAGGTGAACAAGTGTATGTGCCTGCATGCTTTTAGGGGCAGATGAAAGGGGTATTACTGCAAAGCCTTTAAATGAAGAAGTATATTAATAAAAATGGGCATGATATTATCAAGTTCCAGCATTTAAAAGAAGTTCAGAAAATTATTCCTTTTAGCTCTTGGCTCTTCAAGAGGATAGTTTTCAGCACTCATTAAAATGCACTTTTGAAATGAAATGGCTGATCAAAAAGCATGTTTTGCTCTCCTCAGAATGAAATAGGTTTGCCTGACTTTTGAACTCACCTTTCAGAAGTATTAAAAAAGTTATTACCAATCCTTTGGACGGTGCATCTGAAACAAATCTGATAAATAGTTAGCTCTAAATCTTCTGAAAGTACTTTAATAAACTAGGTCTGGTATATTAAAATTTTAGAATACTGAGCATACAAAAGGCACCAAAGATCTTTAGCATTTTTAAAAATCGAGGGGATATATTTGTTCAAACAGTCTTGTGTTGCTCTTAGTGTCTCTTTCCTTTTCAAATGAGCAATATATACAAAAAGAACTGACAGAGCTCATACATGAAGCAGTAGAGTTTGGAGTGTTTTTTTTTTTTTTATTTGAGGGGCATGCTTTTGGCTTTTTTTCTTTTTTAATAACTAGCCATAAACATAAAGGGACACTGGGTTCTTTTGATGGAAAATTCTTTGATAAAGTGGTAAGCTAGAACTAGTAGTTATACTTCTTTGCCTTCTTTTGTGACAAACAGCAATTTATATTCTTCCATTGTCTTAAGAAGCCAACAAATAAAGTAAAATAACAATTCTATCATATCACTTTTGCAGTAATTGAGTAGAGCCTTAGTTGATTTAATACCTCTGAAAAACAAGAACTCAAGAACATGCATATTTTAAGCGCATCTGATGCTTTCTATGGACTAACATTATTTACCAGTTGTGCCAAGGTGCTATTATATTGCCTGATCATATCAATATAAACCTAAATCATTGAGCACACAATTCAGCTTCAGGAAAAATGACTGTGAAATGATGGTTCCCTTGATTAATATTAGCTCTAGCAAAAGCTGCAATCTAGCAAGAATAATCATGAATTACCACCATCCACAGAACTCATAGTTAGGGGCAAAAACAATGGATTGTAAACAGCAATGCATTAATAATGCTCTCAAAACTGCTGTAGCAGTGGCACATTTTATACTCCTTACCCACATTATAGTCTCACTTCTGTTAGCAGAAAGTGTCATGTGAGGAAAAAAAATATAGATATTCTAAAACCAGAAGACTAGTAAGTAACTCTGCATTCATCAAAACCAATATTATTAAGTGGTAGTAAAACAAGCTTGTCTGAAATATTTCTACAAAAAGAAACATTCAGACTTGAATAAAGATTCACGTTTACCATGTATTTTCCATACAAAATTTGTAAATCTAATACAAGTCCGCTGTTTGATTATGGAGGCCTGATGTCAAAAGATATCATCCTGTTGCATCTCTTGGATAGAATTTCTCTGTAACTATTCTCATAAACCATTTACATAAGTCAGTCAACCTAATTTTCATATGAATCCATATTTGGAGATCTCACAAGCTGAAGATTCAGAAATATTCAGATTATTTGCTTGCAAACATCACTCACATTACTGAAATTTGTTGCCCACTTTCATTTGTTCTTAAACACTCAAAACCAATCCAAACATAGGCACATCACAACTACCTATACTTCAGATACAAATGTCTTGTCTCTTAAGTGAAACCTTGGCATGCTCACATCCTTCACACTACTCTGGGCTCACAGGTAACAAATGGTACAGAAATTTTCCATATTCCCCGTGACAGGACACGTAAGACACAGGATTGATGCTCCCTCATGTTAAAGACTGTTTTCTATGTGATGAGGAGATAGGATGAGCTGAGAGGCCAACAGCACAAGATTTTTCAGTGCCAGCCCCATCTGCTGTCTGCCTTAAAGCTGGGCTGGATCCGGTCAGTCCTTGTGAGCACCACAGGTCTGCCAGAGCTCACTTTAGGAGAATATGCCTGGATTAGTCTTAGGAGGCTGGTTCAAACACAGCTTCTTCCATCTATACCCTGCTATTAGGGCTTCACTGAAAGCTGATCTTAGTAAATTTTCTCCAAATATGTAAGTAAATCCAGTAGACTTGAAAAGTGAACATATTTTCTAATGGCTAAACAACCTCAAAGGGTTCTGTACGTACACATTAAAGCACTGAGAATGTCACACTTGATTTCCTATTATTTGTTATCAGTGAAGCCATATAAAAGTATAACTAAAGCCAGACAAAACTAAATGCCACCTGCAATACTGCTGCCATGACTATGTGACCTCAAGATGTTATTTAATAACTACATCTGCTCTCTTTTCCTCTCACTAAAATGTATACATGAATTTCAAGTACAAAATAAAGTATCAAGAGCTTCTAGCCTGGATATTTTTGGATACAGATGGTTTTTCTGAACAGATTGCTTCTTCTTTACTATGGATATGAAAGCATGTTCCAGATAAAGTATCTTATGGAAAACCAAATTGAGCCAGTTGAGAGTTTAATTTGACATTATTTGACTGGCCATTTAATTTTATTTACTTAATTTATCAGCTCAAAAGAAACAATGACAGGAAAAGACGTATTGGGAATTATCAAGCAAATAAAATTACACTTGAATTAACAAGCTGAAATTAGCTAAGTGATTTGTTGTGCAGCTAATCACCCTTGATGAAATCAGCTTATACTAATTTCTCAGCCTCCAAACCATTAGCACCACTACAATTCTACATACTGGGAATTTGCTGGATCCTGTGCACAACCACAAATGCATCTGAGAGTCCCACTTTCACTGGGTGGTTGGTTGAACTTATCTGTGTCACAGCAACAGGAATCTAAAAGACAAAACAGGAAGATATTATTGAAATATTGAATTAGAAGAAAAGATTAAAAATAAAAAGCACTGCCAAAATGAAAGTTTAACCAGTGTAACTTAGAAGTCCTAAATAAATATTTTATACAACATAGCACAAAAGAACCAAGAAATTTTTTGAAGACAGAAATTACTTCAGTTTTAATTTGTATTTTATCTCAGTTTTCTTTGCATTGTTTTCACATGAACCCTTAGAGGTAGAACCATTGTCAAAGCAGAAAAGCAGTAACAAAGCAGCAAAGGGTAGTAATTTCCAGTAATTTATTTCCCTCAACGGAAGAAAAATTGGGATGATGCACTAGTATGCTCAAGGACAAGGAAGCAATACCTCCTGTCTACTGTTGAACACAAAAACTGTGAAAGTTTAGCTTGGGATGAACATTTTAATTATGGCTCAGTTAATCTGCACTGAAATCTGTGTGAATTTTTAACGGTAAAGAACTCTGATAGCATGATAATAATATTTAATATTTTCTCAAATAACAGGAAAACAATGTTGTGGTAAACATGGAAAATCCCAGATGCTCAACTGCCAATATCTAGAGGAAGAAATAAAAATATGTAGTCATGAACCATTCCAGCTTTACATTACAGAGTTATTGACACTGGGTAACATGGCTGCATGAAAACAAATGTCAGGTTTGATTCCACTCTTGGGACAAGATTGCAGCTTTGGCTGATACTTGTACAGATATAATAGGACTGAAATTCTTTAAGATGTTTGATTTAGTGACATGCAGCATTGCTGCAATATTAATATAGTTAACTAGATTGACTGATCACAAAAAGCAGCCATCACCAAAGGAGCAGCTCAGACTGACAGTGTGTCTTTACAGCATTCAATAGCTCCAACCCAGACTGAGAAGGAAACATAAATTCACTGCCTAGCAGCTCTCCAGAAGGCACTAGCAGAGTGAAAATAGTGAAATGCCTGGATCAATTAGCAAGGCTCGACATTGCAAAAAAATGCAAAGATATAATACAGACAAAAAAGAGTACAAGGTAGAGTTTGGGGACCATGGTGCAGAAAGCAGCAGTTCTGGAAAGAATCTCAGTATTGTAGTGGATTAACAACTCCAGCAGTCAGAGGGGACATCTCAGCAAGAAAACTTAATTGATAGGATATTTGGTTACACAAACAGTGTAAATATAGCATAGATGGGGGGTGACTGTTTTACTTGCACCTGAAAATTAGATCATTGCTGATATGTTACAGAGATTTTGAGAGGATATATTTCTTAAAAATATGCCAAAAATTAAGAGAAGGAAGATTAAAAGTGTCATAAAAATATTTTGTAAACTTCTCCAGTTCTCAAATGCCATTAACAAAAGTGTTAAAGCGTTCTATCCATTTGACTTCTGGATGAAATACTGAAAAGCTGGTTAGATTACCACAAACAAGTACTACAAGAGGCAGAAATTAGTCAGGCGCTAAAGAGTTTTTTATTCTAGGACAAAAAGATATAGCCAGAAGTTGGAAACTTCAGGCAGGTACTTACTCTACTCCTTACCTTAGGAGTAGAGTAAGACTCAGCTTTCTAAGAGCAATTATGACTTTCTGCCTATTTGGACATCTTATTTTTCAAAGCTGCCCTTCAGTTACCCAGAAATTTCTAGGCTGAAGACAGACGGAACTGGATCTTACAAGTCTAAGAAACTGAGATACTATTATATTAGTTTAGCTAACCCAATAGAGCTTGCCCTGGCTTTACTTGTGGGAAACTATAAAAATTATATAGTTGGCTAGTATTTTTCACATAGTAGAAAAATGGTGAAGTAAAAAGCTGGATATTCCTCCAGTGACCATGGATTCAGTTCTGTCTACGTGACAATTAATAATATGATTTCTAGTATTTGATTTAAACATCAGTAATTCTCCTTGTTCCCAAAATACATACTAGTTTTGCTTTTTCCCAATTACACTGATAAGGTCTGGTGAATTAAACACTGTCATAAATTTCCATCCCTTTTACTTAATTTAGTGACTGTTTTTGGGGAGTTATTGCATACATGATCTGGTGTGGTATAAAAAAGGCTTGTGGCATGTTGTCAAAATGACAGGAAAAAAGAGAACTGGCTTGTAAATAGTGCCAGCAATACATCAGATTAAATTTGGCTTGTATCAGCTGAGCTCTGATGCAGTTATTGGGTAATACGACAGAAGAAGGCCAAAAGCCATATTTGCAAATTATTCAGAATAAAAGACGCACTAAATTCAGAAGTATGTCGATAAATTTTCTGCAGCATGAAAGCTTAAACAAAATAAGGGAATTATTCATAGTCTCAGAATACTGGAAAGAAAAGCTTACACTATCACAGAAACTGTCTTAAAGGATTTTGAGGAATATACTCCAGACAATCTATTGAAGGTTAAGTTAGGAAAACCACTGATGAGGAGGATGCAATGACTTTCTCTTCAAAGTCAGAGAGAAAACATAGCAGATGAAAAAAGGACATGAAGTGTATTTGGAATTAGCATTAGTAGATGTGTGACAAAATATGCTGGCAAAATTGTCATCTTAATGCTTAAATTGTGCCTGATGCATGAAAAGGATTATACTCATTTGTATTGTGTGAATGTAAATCAGAAGTTGCACTCTCGTCTTCTCAAATAAGACTCTTTCTTTCTTTTCAGTCTAGTGGTTTTTCACATATTTATTGTGAATTTTTGAATTACTGAACAATTTGCTTCTTTCCCTTTTTGTTTTGTTCAGTTTGGTTTTGTTTCGTTTCTGGGAAGAAGTGATGAGTTCTTGTAGTACTAATGCCACAAGTGAGGGGTTTGGTTTATTTTGTTTTTTTAATAAAATCATTTTCATAACAACCTGGTTCAGACCCCGAAAATTAATAAAATTATGAATGAATCAGTGATATGTGGTACTAAAACAGGATGCAGTAGCCAAGTTGAACAGGAAACATACAGAAAAACTTCAGGAGAAATTAGAAAAATTTGAAGCAGAAATAACAATGGATTTTGCCAAAATCCCTGCAAGTGTCAATACTGCAGTGCTGGACATTCTTCTGAGAGCAAGGAACTTTCAGAATCTTTTTTGAAACAAATAAGGAAGTTGTAGGGTCCAGTCTAACAGAAACAACAACCAAAAGTTTGGATACATATTTTAGAATCAGGGCTTATAAGCAAGAGCTTCTTTAAGATTTAAAAAATAATTAAATTAGTATTGTCACCTTTTCAAACTAAAGGGCAGCCTGTGTAAAACAATCATACAGTCAGAAATGCTTTAACTAAGCAGAAGGCAATCCTCCACCCAAGAACACTCCTAATCTCCTGAAAAACTACAGTATCATTATACCTGTATTTATAAGAACATATATTATTTTTAAGGTGTGGAAAAAATGTTAATGTGTGTATTGAGTGCCATATTACAGGTGAAATCTCTAACATGAGATGTCAAGATTAAATGAGCTTTTATCATATGCTGTCTGATTAGGAAACATTCCCTTTTGACAGAAAGCTTGTAGTCAATATCAAAATAATTTATGGAAAATCACACCAAAACATAGATAGCAAGCAGAGAGCTGCTGTTCTGGATTTCTCACCTGAGTGGCAAGATGTGTCATAACAGGCTGACATGTTAAATAGCTGAGCAGAGAGCTAGGAACATGCAAGTGATTGCTAATGGTTGGCAAGGACTTTTTGGCATTACCTTCCTAAGAAGGGCTTTTAGCTAGAATAATTCTAAACCATCTGTTAGCTCTACCACAGACAATGTGAACTTTTGTGTTGTGCAAGTCACCAGTTTATGAATAAACTTCCCACACTAGCACTGAGGCCATTAATGTCTATGTTTTGGATTATATACTTCAACAGTAAGGATAAGAGTATTTGGAATTTATGCTGAATTCTATGTATCATTGAGATCTGTAATCTAGGCAGTATTTTTCATCAGACTTCTCAAATTTCATTCTTTTCAACTGTGAGGTCATATCAGAATCTTATTCTTCAAAGAAGGATAAAATCATGGCCTCTAACCTTATTCTGAAGAAGGTGGTAAGCAGGATGCTATTACTGTCCCACTTCAAAACTGAGTCAAGATAAGAGCCAGAGTATGTTGCAAAATAATAATTAAGAACACAATAATAGTGTTTATGTAGGGTTTTCATTGCCAGTTTCCTAAGTGGTAATTAATTAGTCCACAGGCTAAACTGCATGAAAATCAGGTGTTTTAATTTGTGTAAACTGACCATCTCGAAAATCAAAGATCATTTCCATGGCCATATTTTTGATAACAATAAAAGAGGCAAAGAGATGGCAAGCATGTATAATGCAGGCAGAATGCCCATTCACGTCATGGGATTTTTCGTCTTATTGGGTTTTTTGGTTTGTTTTTTTGTGGTTTTTGGTTTTTGGGGTTTTTTGGTTATTGTTTGTTTGGGGTTTTTTTATCGGTTTTTATATTTTTAATTTTTTTTTTTTTTTTAGTTTTCAGGAAGCAATAGCAAGGTTTGAATTCTTGTTATTATAAACAGAATATTTTCCTTCATGCCTAGCAGGGGCATCAATTTTATTTAGATGCTAGAACTTAATAATTTTCATTCAATTCTGTCTCCTTTTTAGAATAGAAATTCATTCTACTGCAAGATTTTTTAGAATTGTTTTCCAAACTCACATATTGGGAAATTTTGAGCAAATATTTTAACTTTAATAATGGTTTCTGGATGACTACATAAATAGAGAGTCATTACTATTTAAATGAACAAAGAAAGCCTTCTCCAATGATATTAAGAAAAATATCCTGAACAATTAACAAGAGCTATAGAACCTTTGCCTAATTTGTACATAAAAAGTATGCATTTGCCAAAATCCTTCTTTATTCCTATGTTCTGCTGGCCAGTTTGCAGTGTCATGTATTTCATATGTAGTAGAGGTGCACCATTAAAAGTTTCATGCCAGCTGATGCTTCCTGACATATCAACCATTTGCCAGAATAGTAGGAGTTGGTGGAAGCAAAGTGATATTTAAAATGGAAGGTGCATGCACTGTAAATAAAGTAAATTGCTAAAGAAATAAATACTTTACGGATGGTTCTGGTACTTTCCTTTTTTTTTTTTTTTTAATTTTGTATAAAAATTGTAAATTTCAGGTTGCTTTCTATTGGGGAAAACAGAATGCAGAAGATTGGGCAGAGCAACTACTTTGGTATTCAGCAAACCTCTGCCAAGATCCGGTCTTGCTCGTCAACACCAGGTGTATGAGGTAGCAAACCTAATTTGGGAGCAGGAAGAATGTGAAAAAAGGACTCCCAAACTGCTTTTATAAATAAGAAATAAAAGGTAAAATTTACCTGAAGTGCATTAGACATAAAAGACCCTAGTTGTATCCACTTTAAATGTATAATCACAGTTATTTTAAAGGTAGACTCTTCTAGCTGAATGCCTGGTGTCACTAATACAAAGCCTGTTGGGGATGCTTGATGAAGCTCCTGGCAATGTGTTTGCTGCATTTCTTATGTGGTGCTTCAGCCTGGAGGCTTCCAATGACAACACCATGAAAGCCTCTCAGATTTGCCATACATCGCTGTCACTTTTGATGAAGTGTGATGCTAAAATAAAATGGCACCAAAAAGACAGTAGGAATCTTGCGCAACTTTCAGTCATGCTAGTGAGCACTTACACAAGTAATCTTACTGGACTTAATGGGGCACCTGACAACATGACTCGGCAGCAAGAGAAATGGTTCCAGATGGAAGGACTTGCTCAGAAAGCAATGGATTCCGCACTGGAAAGTAAATAAATTCCTAGACAGGCTTATAAGTACTAGGATCAAGTTTTAAATGATAAGTGACATGTTTGCTCTTTTCAGACAACTCGTGTCTGATCAGGGATCGGTAATTTTAGTTAATTTTCTTCATTTGGGTGGAAAGCTCAGGTAGTGGAGTAAAGGCTGCAAGTAAAGAGTGTAGTTGTCTAGAAATCTCAGCCTCAAAATCCATTCCCCAAGTAATTCTGATGGGATATACTAGTTGTAGCTCTCTAAAATATTTAGAAAAATCTTTTGTCAAAAGATTTACAGATCATTAATACATTACTATTACCACTTACAAAAATATCTTTCCTTAGTTATGTGCAATAGCTTTAAAGTAATGTCTGGTAATTCCATTCAGGATAGGAATAACTCATGAAAGGGGATGAGTTCAAAGATTCAGCAGCAGCAAAAAGCACATTATTTCATTTGCAAATTCCAGTTTTCAGTCTCAAGATTAATGAAAAGAACATTAATACTCCTACCCACAAAAGCAATGTGGTTTTGGAGGATGCTTTCAGTAGTGTAATGAGAGCAAGCAGTCTGTGGATTGTAGCTCAGAAATTGTCCATGGATTAGACATCATACTTCCCTGCAATTCTAGGAACCACTTGTGATAAAGCAATGGCCCATTTACTTCTGTTTTCCTAAATGAATAATGTTTCTACTACCTGAAACTTTGCATCATCATTTTCTTTTGTGCAAAATATACGCGAGATACTTTCAATTTAGAGCAGCAACTTCTATTGCCCATATTAGATCCATTTTGCACAAGCCTGGATAGTAACAGGGAGTGCAGTGCATCTCATAACCAGGAATAGAAGTCTCCTGAAAATGTCACCATTTTAACATCAGAATGCATATAATAGTTCTTGACAAATTTATCTTAAAACTAGTATCTGTCCCCACCTCTCTAGGTCTTGAAGGTATGAAATTTTCTGCAGTCTTTAGAAGTTTTTGCTTTTCTTTAAAAAGTTTTCAACAACATCAGATAACCAAAGCTTTAGTGCACACTCCTTTGATCAAGCACAGTGGAGCTCCATTGTTCTAAGTGGAGTAAAGCTTAGGTGAAGTCAGATTCAAAATGCAAATAAACTGCATTTTCATAGATGAAGACTGCAACCTGCACCTAACATTCAGAAAAAAACCAAAGCAGACCTTGCACCAGTATGTCTTTTATAAGAAAAGGAAAGCCATGCACATGGGCATACCAGCAATTTCCTATTTCCACAATATTGATCCAGTAAGAACATCTTGCACCAATCCTTTTCCAAGCTGCAAAGACATCTGCCTTAAGTGAAGGCATGACTGCTGCTAGTAGAAAAACTCAGTTCCTGTTGAGCTTTCTTGTGAACAGCAGAGAGTGTTATTATTTCTGCTTCATTAAAGGTGCATAGCTACAACACAGGCATGAAAAATCAGCCTGTAGGCTCACACATGTTTTATAGCAGAGAGAAGAGAAAAGAGATTTCTCCAAGTCAGGACAATTGGCTGTATCACTGATTAGAGTTTCTTACCATAAGGAGGATAACTGAGAGTTGCATTTTGAAGAGAAAGTCATAGTTTGCATGCCAAAGAGATTAAAATAAAAACCAAAAAAAACCATAACAAAAATCCCAAACCAAGCAAAACCAAAATACAAACAAAAAAGAAGAAATTATTGTGTCCCTAGAGATTTAAGCTTGTCTACTTTCTGACTCTTATTTACATGAATCAGAGAATTATAGAATACCAGACTGAAAGGGGACCTCAAGGATCACCTGCTCCAACCTTGCATGGCAAAAACACTGAAATTCAACTAGGGGATAGCTGCCAGAGTTCTAGCAACTCTAGGGAAAAAAAGAAAATCACTCAAAGCAACAACTGGAATTCCGAAACACTTGGAGAAGGCACACGACACATTTAAGACAACATACTGGTGCTATGAAGGCAAACCAAATGGCCTCAATCTAAGCAATTTTATCACCAAGCAGATGGAAAACCTCAGAGCTAGCAATACAAACCAATTGTTTCTTCTTTCAAATATAAGAACTCTGAAATATGCGAGTTGCCAAAAAGCTACAGCTGCATGAAAAGGTGTTCTTTTAACAATAACCATTGATCCTAGAGTATTTTGAAAGACGTCATAATTGAGTAAACTAATTGAAAAAATTAGATCCTATCTTTCCTTACCCATGGGAAATTTACTAAACACTAAATCCAGGAATTTACTAAACACTTAACATTCACAAACATCCAGAAAAGTCCAGTTGAATTCCAGGATTAGTACATTTGTGTTATGTTGATGTTTTTTAAGTCAATTATATGAACATCACTTTAACAATAATGTATCATTTTCATCAAAACAGTGACCTTAAAAGCAGTATAATGATAACTGATCTTTCAAATATCTTCCCTCCCCCCCTAAAAATGTAGGGAAATCACTGACATGTATAAAGTAGTTTTACTTAAATGACAATTTAAGTCACTTAAATGACAATTCTCAGACCCAACTTACTTCTTTGTAGCCGAAAATGATACGCCCATCATTGAGAAGGGTGGCCTGAAAAGTGAAACTCCCCAGGTTGTAATTATCCTGCAGATGTACATGGTCCCACTGGACAACTAGTGCTGTGCCTGTGAACCCCAGAGTGGGGGTAGAGAGGCAGGAAGAAAAAAATGTGAGAAATATATTAACTGACTGTAGGAAAAGTACTTCACTGCAGTTACTTGAAACAAGAGCAGTGATTTGTCTCTTTTTAGCAGCTTTCAGCTCCATGCCTTCAAATGCCAAAGATATTACAAACACAGGTTGAAACTGAAATCCTCTTAAATGTAGACACCACAGTGCCACACAAGCATCTCAACTACTGCTAAAGCAAGAGTGGTCAGGTAACTTGTTTGAAATCACACAAGAAATCAACAACCACTAAATGTAGGCTCCCATGGTTCAGGTGTGCTGCCATTACCAATTCTCTGCAGTGGCATTCTTTACACTCTTTATATAAATCTTGATGACTTTGAAATATGAAGTGCTAATAGCATTCCTTGCTTAGTAAAAGAATTCAGATTCTTCCATTAAGTGTGCATTAATTAAATAACTTTTTCTTTTCCCTGCATGGTGCAAGCCCTTGCTGAAGTTCTGCAAATTGGAAAATGTTAGGGTGTTGTCAATAAATAAATGTAGGTTAAATCAAAGTAACTAAGAATTAATAGATGGGGTAAATATTGCATCTGATATGCAGAGATTTAGTTGCAAGAGCCTTGTTAATATTCACGGGAGTTCACTGGCTAAAGAGGCACTTACCACACTAAAAATATTTCTCAAGAAACTTGCATACTCTGTGAGCATGTTTTAAAGATGTTGAGATATTTATCACCAACATTGTGTTTACTGAAAATAACATTTTCATCTTTACATGCTTTCTTTAAAAACTTCTTGGCAGTAATGGGAGTTGTGTGCTTTGATTTAGACCT
>VWYE01021403.1:0-17085 GCA_013398995.1 Alaudala cheleensis | reverse complement strand
TCTCAAGATGTACATTCCGCGGTGCCTGACCTGGCTTTTATTGTGGCAAGACTTTAGGTTTTTATGATTAAACATTATAACACTTAATACAGCAGATGAAACATTAATTATTTCAGGGCATATATTACAGTGTTCAATAAAGAATAAAATATGACATACCAGGTACAATTCTACTCATCATATTTTGAAAACCAAGCACTGAAATGCACTGTTTT
Source organism: Alaudala cheleensis (assembly GCA_013398995.1). Taxonomy (NCBI): domain Eukaryota; kingdom Metazoa; phylum Chordata; class Aves; order Passeriformes; family Alaudidae; genus Alaudala; species Alaudala cheleensis. The sequence continues at coordinate 16,870 of VWYE01021403.1, read as the reverse complement.
AATACCAGGACAAGTTCTGCAAGTCTGTTGATGATATTCTCTTTATTACTGAACCAAATGACTTGAAAAAGATGGAAAGTTGAAAATTTTTTTTGTTATCTGTTCAAAAAGGAGGAAGTGAAAAATCTTGTAGTTGCTCTCTGGCCCTCAATAATTAGGAGGAACTATAGACTCTTCAGTTGTTTTACTTGGAAAATCAACACCTTTTGAGTTGTTGGTGTTTAAGCTCCTGTAAATAAATAAAAAACTGAACAGCTCATTTAGCTGTGTCTTAATAGCATACTTGGAATGGCTACTGGGACTCTTTTTAATCCAGATTAAAACCCTTGAAGCTGTTTTGTAATATGGGAACGTATTGATGCCTGGTCTCACATCAAAGACAAATAGAGTTTTTTTCCTATTTCAGCTTTGTAGTTTGGGGCAGCTCTGTCAAATACAAAGCTCTAAATACAGGTTTTAATTATCAACATCAACTTCAGCCATTTGGTGACTTTACAGTTCAAAACCAAGATTTTTATTTGAGGCAGTCAAGAGAAGGTGGAGATCCATTTTAAAAATCATCTCTTTTTGATTCAATCAACTGTGTACTCTACCAACTTGTTTTGAAGGAAGCTACCAGACCCCAAAATCACATTCAGGCTGTGTGAAACATCAAGTGACACAGTTGCCTTCAGTGCAGTGATATTTTGAAGAAGCATAAATGCTGAACAAGCCCCATCATCACTGCAGTCTTTCATGCCAACCCACCATTACAGTGTTCAGGTGTCTCAGTTTATGTTCTAAGAGGCTTCAAAGATGGTAATCTTTCGCAAAAGTCTGTTTTAACCAGCCTGCTGTGGTGTGTAGCCATACTGTGAAAAGTAAAATGCCACTTAAATGGTCTTATATTGGTCTGAATACCTGTATGATGTAGTTGGTGGGAATGAGGAAATCGATTTCTTTTTTTGTGGGGAGCGTGATATCCTCTGGTTTTGGAGTGGTGTTTTGTGTAGCATCAAGGATTTCTTTGTTTTTATATATTTGTGTAAGTAAATATACTACTTTCTACCATCTTTGGAGTAAGATCTAAAACTAAATCAGTCTTATTGTCTAGGAGAAAAACTATGTTTTCTGTTTGGTTTTTTTTTTATATATAGCTCAAGCTTTTTTGGTTCTATGATGTAATTGTAGCTGACAGAAAGATCTAGTCTTAAAATGTTCAACCACATTTAAGTTTTAAGAGTCAAAACTGGCTCTAAGGCAGCAGAAGTTCACCTTAAAAATAAATAATCAGAATAAAAAAGGAAGCTAAGAGGTTTGGTGTGTATGTGTAGAAGCTGCTCTTTGCTCCAGGCATTAGCTTCTTATCACATCTGGTCAAAGGTGTGTCTTACTTGTGTAAAGCCAGTAGACTTGTTTTGGTTTAAACTGGTGTTACTGAATTTAGATTTTAGCCCAGAGCTTTGCTGTAAAAAACCACAGGTATCAAGTTCATGCATCCAGGGGAAAAAACTTCCTTCAGGTTGACCCTTCCCCCGCTACTTCTAGTCAGATGTGCTTATTTTTCTGTGACATTTAGGTGTGGAAATTTTCTCAAGAAATTAAGATGATGTGACAGATTACTGTGTGCACAAGAAAGAGCTGATGACATTTCTTCCTTGACAGAGAGGATCTGTAGGGTGATACAAATTTTCTTTTAATATATATCTAGTTATGAAATGTGCTTTTTTTTACATTGATTAGAAATTAGTGAAGAATAGCTGATGTTATATTAACATTGATGAAGAGCATGCCTACTACATTTAGCATGCAGTTGCCATAGCAACTGTACTGTAGAGTTACCCAAATTAATTTTCCACCAGTCACTAGGTGCCCTGTCAGGTTTTTGGTTTGGTTTGGTTTGGTTTTGGTTTTTTTCTCCCTGTGCTAGGGATAAGCAGGCTTTAAAGTAGTTGGGTTTTTTTTTTTTAATGTGTGCTATTTAAATCTCAGTATTTTCAAGAGAAACACTTGAATGAATAACAAGTAATTGAACGGAATATCTTAATAGTAATTGGAGTAGACATCATAGTACAGTAATTTACAACTTCTGGCTTTGCACTGCTCTGCTGATTCCACATCCAGGCTTCTAAATCCCTCTTAGAGAGCAGGTCTCTACTGAGCCTGATCAGAAAGGGAACAGAGAATACCGTGCTCTGCATATTTACTTTGCTCTCCAGAATTCATTAACTGGATGCTCTGTGAATGCCATTAGAACATCCTTTGGCAATAAAAGGATACAAACTCCTGATAGAGATATTGGCTGCTTATTGCTGGCATGGAGCCAATTCTCCCTTCCAAATGCTCTTCCTTGTGTAGCTGGTTTGTCGTGTGTCATGAAGTCGGCCATTCAAGTTTAAAGTTACAACCCTTAATTATTTGTCACCATCATATAACACAGCATTTTGGTGCCTGGCAATGATCAGGATGGTGATTTGTGTCTTTATTTCCTCTTGCTGGACATGGTTTTGCCTCACCCAAGTCTTTGTTCCCAAAAGATTTCTATCTCTGTGTCAATGAATGCACCTTCCTTACCTGAAGCTCCTTTGCGCCTTGCCCATTTTTACAGCTTTTTCTTCTATAAGGATAATTTCTGTATGCAAAGTGAGTACATCTGTATTCATATACACCTTTGTAATAAGTAAAACAGTGTAATTGCTTTGTATTTTCATAGACAGGAAGTACCTTAAAAGCAGGGTCTTGAAACACCACGTGTTCAAAAGTTTTGCAAGTATAATGTGTAGGTTTGCTGCTAACTGTAATAACTGTTCAGAATATATTATATTGTGTTGCTATGCTAGCAGCTTATATCTAGGCAGTTCTCGTACTGTATGCTTTGTTAATTAATACAGAGCTCTTAGATTGCTTCTGGTATTTGATAGGTTATTTGCAAAAGTTAAAGAAACTAAACTTCAGGTATAAGACATAATTTTGAGATTATAATGTCTTTAATTTTTTTTAAACCATTCTGCTGATTCAACCAAGATGAAAAATGTATTTATTATTTATAGTATGGGCTTTACTTACTAACTTCTTGAAAGGAATCTGTACAAACTCTGCAAGCATAATATTGCAGTCAAACTAACACAAACTTTTAATAATGAAAACATGACCTGGTGTCCCTGCACTTAAACTCTTCAAAATGCTTGCATAGCAACTCCAAATGTGAAAAAAGCTCTGTTGAGTTTGTTGTATTAATAAATAGACAAGAATTCCTGCTGGTAATTCCTGTTGTCTTACAGCTTTTGAAGCAGGATTTTGTGGTGCTTTTCTGAACATCTTTTGACAAGTAGCCTTTAAAAGAATAAATCTGTATGTTCAACATGAAACCAGTTGACTGATGCCAAACACATCATTCGTAAAAGTATATTTATATGAACTTGAGGCTTGGGGAAAACGTAACCANGTAATTGCTTTGTATTTTCATAGACAGGAAGTACCTTAAAAGCAGGGTCTTGAAACACCACGTGTTCAAAAGTTTTGCAAGTATAATGTGTAGGTTTGCTGCTAACTGTAATAACTGTTCAGAATATATTATATTGTGTTGCTATGCTAGCAGCTTATATCTAGGCAGTTCTCGTACTGTATGCTTTGTTAATTAATACAGAGCTCTTAGATTGCTTCTGGTATTTGATAGGTTATTTGCAAAAGTTAAAGAAACTAAACTTCAGGTATAAGACATAATTTTGAGATTATAATGTCTTTAATTTTTTTTAAACCATTCTGCTGATTCAACCAAGATGAAAAATGTATTTATTATTTATAGTATGGGCTTTACTTACTAACTTCTTGAAAGGAATCTGTACAAACTCTGCAAGCATAATATTGCAGTCAAACTAACACAAACTTTTAATAATGAAAACATGACCTGGTGTCCCTGCACTTAAACTCTTCAAAATGCTTGCATAGCAACTCCAAATGTGAAAAAAGCTCTGTTGAGTTTGTTGTATTAATAAATAGACAAGAATTCCTGCTGGTAATTCCTGTTGTCTTACAGCTTTTGAAGCAGGATTTTGTGGTGCTTTTCTGAACATCTTTTGACAAGTAGCCTTTAAAAGAATAAATCTGTATGTTCAACATGAAACCAGTTGACTGATGCCAAACACATCATTCGTAAAAGTATATTTATATGAACTTGAGGCTTGGGGAAAACGTAACCATACATACTTTCAGGCATTATTTTTGTGTAAGAAAGAGTAGGACAGTCTTTCTAGTGTCTCATGGTGACATGGATTTAACTGGATAGGGTATGTATCCAATTACAGGGAAAAGCACTGGGCAATCCAGAATGTTCTCTTGTGGGGTAGTGGCTTTTTAAAAGAACCTGTTTTAAAGACAACTGAAAGCATGCTGTTGATGACTAATTGCATTCTGCCTCTGAAATATTAACATCTATGGAAGCCAGGGTATTGATGGGAAAAGAGCTTACAAATATCTTGTCTTTGAAGACATCTTTTTAACTCTGAGAAGTAAATTTTCTTTTGACTCATAAAAGCAGACAGGATTTTGATGGCNGAAATTAGTGAAGAATAGCTGATGTTATATTAACATTGATGAAGAGCATGCCTACTACATTTAGCATGCAGTTGCCATAGCAACTGTACTGTAGAGTTACCCAAATTAATTTTCCACCAGTCACTAGGTGCCCTGTCAGGTTTTTGGTTTGGTTTGGTTTGGTTTTGGTTTTTTTCTCCCTGTGCTAGGGATAAGCAGGCTTTAAAGTAGTTGGGTTTTTTTTTTTTAATGTGTGCTATTTAAATCTCAGTATTTTCAAGAGAAACACTTGAATGAATAACAAGTAATTGAACGGAATATCTTAATAGTAATTGGAGTAGACATCATAGTACAGTAATTTACAACTTCTGGCTTTGCACTGCTCTGCTGATTCCACATCCAGGCTTCTAAATCCCTCTTAGAGAGCAGGTCTCTACTGAGCCTGATCAGAAAGGGAACAGAGAATACCGTGCTCTGCATATTTACTTTGCTCTCCAGAATTCATTAACTGGATGCTCTGTGAATGCCATTAGAACATCCTTTGGCAATAAAAGGATACAAACTCCTGATAGAGATATTGGCTGCTTATTGCTGGCATGGAGCCAATTCTCCCTTCCAAATGCTCTTCCTTGTGTAGCTGGTTTGTCGTGTGTCATGAAGTCGGCCATTCAAGTTTAAAGTTACAACCCTTAATTATTTGTCACCATCATATAACACAGCATTTTGGTGCCTGGCAATGATCAGGATGGTGATTTGTGTCTTTATTTCCTCTTGCTGGACATGGTTTTGCCTCACCCAAGTCTTTGTTCCCAAAAGATTTCTATCTCTGTGTCAATGAATGCACCTTCCTTACCTGAAGCTCCTTTGCGCCTTGCCCATTTTTACAGCTTTTTCTTCTATAAGGATAATTTCTGTATGCAAAGTGAGTACATCTGTATTCATATACACCTTTGTAATAAGTAAAACAGTGTAATTGCTTTGTATTTTCATAGACAGGAAGTACCTTAAAAGCAGGGTCTTGAAACACCACGTGTTCAAAAGTTTTGCAAGTATAATGTGTAGGTTTGCTGCTAACTGTAATAACTGTTCAGAATATATTATATTGTGTTGCTATGCTAGCAGCTTATATCTAGGCAGTTCTCGTACTGTATGCTTTGTTAATTAATACAGAGCTCTTAGATTGCTTCTGGTATTTGATAGGTTATTTGCAAAAGTTAAAGAAACTAAACTTCAGGTATAAGACATAATTTTGAGATTATAATGTCTTTAATTTTTTTTAAACCATTCTGCTGATTCAACCAAGATGAAAAATGTATTTATTATTTATAGTATGGGCTTTACTTACTAACTTCTTGAAAGGAATCTGTACAAACTCTGCAAGCATAATATTGCAGTCAAACTAACACAAACTTTTAATAATGAAAACATGACCTGGTGTCCCTGCACTTAAACTCTTCAAAATGCTTGCATAGCAACTCCAAATGTGAAAAAAGCTCTGTTGAGTTTGTTGTATTAATAAATAGACAAGAATTCCTGCTGGTAATTCCTGTTGTCTTACAGCTTTTGAAGCAGGATTTTGTGGTGCTTTTCTGAACATCTTTTGACAAGTAGCCTTTAAAAGAATAAATCTGTATGTTCAACATGAAACCAGTTGACTGATGCCAAACACATCATTCGTAAAAGTATATTTATATGAACTTGAGGCTTGGGGAAAACGTAACCATACATACTTTCAGGCATTATTTTTGTGTAAGAAAGAGTAGGACAGTCTTTCTAGTGTCTCATGGTGACATGGATTTAACTGGATAGGGTATGTATCCAATTACAGGGAAAAGCACTGGGCAATCCAGAATGTTCTCTTGTGGGGTAGTGGCTTTTTAAAAGAACCTGTTTTAAAGACAACTGAAAGCATGCTGTTGATGACTAATTGCATTCTGCCTCTGAAATATTAACATCTATGGAAGCCAGGGTATTGATGGGAAAAGAGCTTACAAATATCTTGTCTTTGAAGACATCTTTTTAACTCTGAGAAGTAAATTTTCTTTTGACTCATAAAAGCAGACAGGATTTTGATGGCTGAACATGTACGTTTACTTCGTATTTTGCAAGTGGGTGCTGAGATGAGAACATCTAGTAGTGTACTCACTTTAAAGCCTTTCTGTAATCAATATGCATAGACCAAGTAATGAAAGGCAGGGACAAACTGGGAGGGTGGAGTGGAGGAATTCGCATTGGTGTTCTTTTTTCTGGCCTTATGAACTGCTAAGACCACTGGAGTATCATAATGAACTCCTGTGTGTAAAACTTTGCCCTCCCTATAGTAAGGAAAGTAAGTGGACTATTTCTAATATGAGGGAGTGAAATTGGTGATGCAGGATGTCCTTTCTAGTCCCATGTTGTCTGCTACGTTATCTGACATGATGGTGTTGAAACTCACTTGTTAATAATTTGTAGTAATCCAATCAATTGTAAAATCAAAATGTCTATTTCTAGACTTAAAGGAGTAATGTAGTGAAGTAGGTGGAAAGGAAGCTCCATCAAATTTTAAGGAGCATACCAGGTATCTGGAAGACTTATTCAAGAATAACAAACTGTGTGATTGTACTATAATACTTGGTAGTCAAATATGGCCTTACTTCTTATTCCTGTCCATGAGTGTGGTGTGTAACAGCCTCAAAGACTCTTGGCGGTCTTAGATTGCTTTTCTTCTGCTCCTTTCTTATGCTTAGGGAAGCTGAATAAATGCCATAATCAGAGCCTTTTAAATTATATAGTTCTTTGCAGCAAGATTTGTAATTTGTTAAGAAATAGTGTAAGAGATTTGACTTGTTCCTGAATGGCTTTCATCTTTCCAAAATGCTGTTCTTGGCAGTTCTAATGATGATCCCAAAAGCTGTTAACTGAGGTTGTAAAAAGATACATCCTGAATGGAATACTTGTCTTCCTCTATATGCATAGCAATACATTATTTATTTGCATGGAGACTTAAGGCTATTGCATCATGACTCTTCAAAAAGTGTTACTTATGAGTCCGCAGAAAAGGTCAGAAGCCTTTCCTCTGTGCCTGTGTTTACCTGTAATAGAAAGTGGGGATTCTTGCCAGCATCTGCAAAAGGGACACAGGACTCACAAAGGTAAAAAAAACCCAAACAAACAAACAAACAAAAAACCCACAAAAAAAGGGGGGTGGGGACAACATGATTAAAAAAAACAAAACCCAAGAAACTAAAACATAATGCTCCAATCCAGACATAGCATGTCTTTCCCCTCTGCCCTTCCTCAAGGAACCCCAAGGTCTCAGGCCATTGCAGTATCTCTTATAGTGTCATGGTTTTGTTTAGATCTTTCCAATAATCCAAATTTAAAAAGAAGGGATGGAGGAAGCCACAGTACCCAATCTTCTAATTCTGCAGCTTCCTATGCTCTCAGATTCTGAATGCTTGCCTTGGAAACACCATGGGGTGTCTGAGTCTTAAAAAGGCTGCCACACTGATGTTTCTAGTTGATCTTTAATCTACTTGAAAAACTTGGTTCAATACATATCAAATGTTTGTTGAAAATTGATGCACATCAATGAAAAATATTCTGGTCATTTTGGAAAAAAGGCAAGAAAAATTCAAAGACATCCTGAAGCTTTAATAAGCATAATACTTATCTGCCTAATAAAGGTGGAAGATCTGAAGATTCTGAAATGCCTAAAACTGCATTTTAATATGGAAGAGGTGTCTTTATTCAGTTATTTTAGCTACTCTGTTTTGAAGCCAAAATAAAGACTTTGGTGATAAACTCCTTGGAATCTGAAAAGGAAATAAAGAACAAAGGTGGGATATACAAAAATATGCTGTAGGAGGGTGAATGTGTACATGTGCCTACATGTTGTAGTGCTTAAATGTACATTTTACTCATTTCCATGTGAGTGTGATAAGGCACAGATGAAAGGAGTTATATTTAGAGACCAGAATAAGAGTTTGTGATGTTGTTTTAAGAATTTACTTGTCCCTTTACTGTCTCCAATTAAATGATTTTGTTCCTCAGGTAACACTCACAGCTATTACCTGTTGCCAGGTCCAGAAGAGTGAGGCTGCATAACCAGCTGCTGAGGGCTGCTTAAGTGTTCTACTCTGCCTTCTAACAGGGTTTAATTAAATGTTGTTCAGCTGAGGGGAAGGAAGAAAAAAGCAATTAAGCATGCTTAAGTATTCCAGTTTCAGTTGTAAGTCTTATTTTTCACTGTTCCTTCTAGATCTGATTGAGGATGAATATTTGTTCTTTAAGTTTGGGGATTTGAGAAAGAGGTCACGTGAATGTTGAGTGACTTCATACAGAACTATTATGTTTTCAGGGAATAAAAAAAATATTTTATTAACCCTGCCTCAGTTGTAGGCAAAATATTGAAGTTTAATTATAATCACTGCAGAAAAGAGACAGAGGGATTTTTTCTTTCTCCTGTTCTGATGTCACACTGCTACACGAAAGAACGGCACAACACACAGCAATCACGAGGGGAAAAAGAAGAGAGAGTTTATTTGAAAATCAAGGATATTTATACAATAGAGACAACAGACAAAGACTGGTGGAGAAAGCTAGTGTGTGTGTAGAGGTGGAACCCAGCATAAATGCTTGTCAAGACAATCCATCCCACTAGAAATAATGTAAACATCAAAGCTAGTTAGAAAAACAACACTTGTTATTTACATGAAGACCATGAGAAACTGATTCTAAAATACAACTTATCAGAAGGCTTAAAAATTCAAAGTGACATTCAACCACTTTTCCTGTCTCCATCCAGTGGTTTGTTGGGGAGTGTCGGACCAGCACCCAGAGGGAGCTGGATGCTATACTAACTTCAGGTGCACTTGCACAGAGGGGATCTTGGAGCAGGGAGGTTTGGCAAAGTTACTTTAATTTCTAGTTGTTGAAAACATCCATTTCCTTAGAGTGTGCAGGAGGAAAGCTGGGAGAAGAAAAATGTTCTGAAAGCAGTTCCAAACATGTTTGCTAAGTCTTTTTAATGAGTGATTGTATGATGGCAAGCATGTGGTGGAACTCTGCACTTTCTACAATACTGCAGTAAATCTGTGGTGATAAAGCTTGAAAATGTTCTTGTGGGGGAAGTGGGTTAAAGTAGTACCTGTGGAAGAGGTGCAGGATGCTTATTAGCTTGGTCAGATTTCTGCATTCTCCAGAAATAGGTACTACTGCTTAAAACCTTTCATAATTATACATATATGTAATGAAGCAATATTTGTTCTTAATGCTAGTCTTGTTTTAGCTTGAAGAAGACAAAAGCAGCAAACACATGTAATACAAGAGAAGGCAGTAATTAAAAAGGGCAAGGTTATTGGTTTTGAATTCAAACTGCTGCCACTCAGGGTAGAAAGGTGTTGTGGCTCACTTCGATATCACTGCAATTCAGGGGGCACGACACCTTCCCCCAGGGCTCTGTGTGTCTCAGGCAGTCACCAGCAGATCAGTGTAAATAATGCGAGATGGGCCCAGCTTGCAGCTCCGAGGATCGGTTATTATAAAAGCACAACATAAAACACAGCCTAACTCGAAGACAGAGCAGAGGCTAGGACCTAACAATCTCTTAAGAAAATCAAAGAAAAAGTCTCCCTCTCAGGGCAGGGCAGCAGGTTTTAAGGGACCACTTGTAGGGGGTGGTTCAGGGTGGGGATCCAATTGAGAAAGTGGGACAAGGCAAAAATTACAATACTGAAACCAATAAGGGAACACAGGGGGAGGGGAGCAACCTAAGCAATTAATAAGGCATTGAAGAGTGAGAGGATTGATAGGGAACAGTCTGAAAGAAGGAAGGGGGGGGGGTACAACTTAGGATCAAATACTAGTATAGGGGACAGCAGAAGAAACCATTTAACATAAAAACACACCATGACAGAAAGGTTTGTAGTACGTGAGGAATGACTACAAGATTAGACTAATGTAAAATGGACTGATGGACTTGGAGGAGGGGAAAGGGGAAGCAAATGCATTGCTTCCTTTAATTTGCCAAATAACCATTTTGTAACTGCTTGACTTCAATTTGATTACAGTGATTTGGAAAAAAAAATCTAATTAAGAGAAGTGTGATGGTCAAGAAATGCAATATAAACTGGGGTCTTTATTTAAATTCTAGAGCTAGTGCTGAAAGGAGCCTGTGAGCACATAATTTTTGTTGTAAATTATATTCTAGTACAAGTGTTCATGAACTAGCATATTGTCCCTTACTGAAGAGCTAGCAGGTGTGGTTCTCTTTACACTGCTCAAGAAGCTGAATGTTATCTACTTTGTTCACCCTTGTGAGCAATTAGCTTAGAAAAATTAAGTCATCCTTTTAATGTGGACCATTTGGATAACTTAGTGAAGTTTCTCAGTCAGCTGTCCTGGTAAAGTAAGGAGACAGAGAAAGTCTATGAACTAGTTTTGCTGTGATGGCCATCATCTGAGAAACTGGACGCTTGCATAAAGGGATAAAAATCACTTACCTGACCCTCAGAAGTGTCTGTGGCACAGCTGCTCACTGAATGCAGAGTTTAATGGTTTCAATAACTTACCTGTAGTCTTGTCCTGTCATGTAATCACAACCCTATGCCACTGTGACCAAGTTGCTGCTGTCATTGGGCTACCTCTGTGAGCTAAAAACACCACAATTGTCAGCTGGGGGCTTCTTGCCCAGGAAATGCTTTCCTCTTCCCCCTGTGCTGTGGCTACAGATCTGTGCTGCTTCCCAGAAGTAGATGAGCTTTGGAACCAGGCTAAGATCCAAAAAGATACTCTTAATCATTGTTTAATCTTAGCCTGGTCAGGCCCTTCATTGGCCTGTGTTGCCATGTAGCAGGATGACATAGTCTGTAGGAGGACAGGAGACACTGTGAGTGTGTAGTGAAGGCAGCTTAACTTGCTCTCAAACACTCCCTGAATCTGCTTAGGCAGCCTGTGCAACTGTGGCTTTATGGGAGTTAGTAACCTTGTTTGGGGTTGAAGTCCTTGAAAGTCTTCCAAGAGCTGGCCTTTCTGATCTGTATTTCTCAACCACAGAAAGTCTGATATTTGTTCAAAAGTAAGGAGAGTAGATTTGAACTACAAGTTCAAATTTAGTTTCTTGCTAATGGAGATAATTGTTTTATTTATTAGTCAAAACAACAGACAACTCACAATTCTTAAACACGCCTACAAACTTGCAAGGGTGACTGGACTGACTGTTTAAACATTTTGCTGTTGACTATAGCTCTTTTGGAGACCATTTGCCAATGGCTTATTTGATTGCTGGGTGGCTAAGCATGCAAACATGCAAGACAAAATCCAATCTTTTTGTTGAATGCATTTCTGGAATTGGAAGCCAGTAAAAAATGATCTACCTGTAAGTAAACATTCTGCCTCCAGGGAAAGAGGTGAGAAAGAGCATGTTGTTAGCCTTAAGGAATCTTTCTTTAGCAGGAGGTAATGGGACTGGTGCTCCAAGCCAAGATGAATTACTTGTGCAGCTTGTAATTTATTGAACCCTGTGGTCTTCCAGAATGATCCAAATTGGAGTTACATCATTAATGTATTTGACACCTATTTTTCTCTGGAAGCTGTGGCTCACCTTAATGTTTTCACCAATGGGTTTTTCTTCTGAGTTACAAATTCCTGTTGTGTGAGCAGTCAGATACTAAAGTAAATACTGGTCTCCCTTGCACATTTACACCAATATCGACATATAACTCAGGAGGCTGTAAAGATCTTTAGTAGGGGAAGCTCATTATGCAACTGAATTCCAATTCTCATCTTCCTGGACCAGACAGCAGAAGCTGGCGTTGCTATTTTATGTGAGACAATTATATCACGTTACATGGTACAGTGAGTGAAATTTTCTGCTAAAATGATCAAATGAAAGTTTACTGTCAAGGTATGGAGCCTGCTTATTTTCTTCTGGTAAAAGCCATCATTAGTTCATAAAATGCATTCTTGAATGTAACATAAACTAAAATTAGCTAATTTTCCTTTGAAAGCAGTGAGTCTGACAGCCTTACATTTTAAAGACCTTTCAGGAGGCTGTGGAAGTAAAAGACAAAGCTTTTTTTTTTTCTTTTTTTGTGTTCTATGCCATTACTTAAATGTGCTCTTTAGATAATTCTCTGTGCCACGTGATATGTCTAACTGGTCACTGGATGGTGTCAAGAGATGGTCCTCTGCTGCTGGAATACAGAAGTCTGTGTGGGAATTCCAGATCAGGTTTGTATCACAGTAAACCACAGGAGATCAACTCCAGTGTGATTCACTAGAGTCTGATCAGTCCCTAGTGTGATTCAGTACATAGCTGCTTTTAAAATTTTTGTATTTTTGCCTTAAAATCAATCCATTCTTTCTTGCCTGGAAAAGTGTTTTCCATGTGTCTGAATAGGGAGGATGTTCTAAAATTGATTTCCAGGCATTATTGAATATGAGATTTATGGGGTTTTTTTTAATAACTGTAAGGACACATATACAGTTCTTGCTTGTTGAAATTTGTGAGTCTGTAGTGAAATTTCTGATGCTCACAATCCATTCTTGATTCAGGGAGGGGACTGCTAGCAGAAGCGTACTGCCTGTCTCAGAAATATCTATCCCAAAATGATTAACAGTATTTCTGGGACAATTAATAGGGGAAGGAAATTATGCTCATAATATAAACTCTTTTTTTCCTTTTTCTCTACTAAAAGAGACACTAGAAGTAAATGGAACTGAAAAATAATTTGTGAGCTCAGAAGAGTGGAAAGAAGATAAAGGTGTAGGGGCTAAGATGAGATGCTGCTTCTTATTTTCCTGATCATCTGGGAAGAAATTGTGATGTCAGAGTGAGCATGTCCTTGGTGAAATTTTGAAAACCTAGCATTTCAGTGGGTATACTTTAATTTTATAGATTTTTCTAAAATACTTGCAAACAGGCAACTTTGCAGTTCAATGTCATTGCAAAGCAACTTTGTAAAATACTTTTGCTTAGAGATAGTTACAATTGAGCCAGTTGCTCTTTATTTGTTCTAATTTTTTTTTAAAAAAAGGAAACTCCTGAAAATGAACCTTGGGAATTAAATGTTTTTGATAAGATCTCTTAATGGAGAGACTATTTACAAGAGCAACAGGACAGCAGGGATTGGCTTCAAACTGTGAGAGAGTAGGTTTAGATTGGCTATTAGGACAAAATTCTTCACTGTGAGGCTGGTGAGGCACTGGAACAGGTTGCCCAGAGAAGCTGTGGATACCCCATCCCTGGGGAAGGGTTCAAAGCTGTGTTGGCTCTGAGCAATTTGGTCTAGTGGATGGTGTCCCTGTCCATGGCAGGGAAGTTGGAACTGGATGGTGTTTAAGGTCCCTTCCAGCCCAAACCATTCTATTATTCTATGATTAGTTATTTTTGAAGTCTTTTCCCTGTGCAGAAAGGGAACTCTAAGGCAAAAACCTCATGTAGCCTCTGGAATGTAAGGCTCTTAGACCTCTGTTCAAGTAGTGGAAACTACACAGAAAAGCTGACTTGTGAGAAATGCTTCGTATTCTGTTAAGCATCCTGTGGCCATTTACAAAGAAAGTGCTTAAAGGGTTTTCCAAAAATCCACTTCCCATTAATCTTGCCAGAAACTCTTGTGTAGTATTACTCAGGGAGTTTAAACTGGGCCAATATTGTGATGCATACAAATTCAAAATAAAGGCCACCCAGAAGAGATTAGTGAATTAAAGTAACAACATGAAGTTGGGCTCTTTTTGAAGATTTGCTGGCTGCATGACCAGCTAAGATAGTAATGAAAAAAAAGGAGTGAAGTGTCTCTTTCAGTCAGTCTGATTGCCAACAAATGTCTGCAACCATGCAGCAATGTGTGTGTGTTTCTTTCCCAGCAGAGAGTTATATACTTTTAATACCATATTCTAGGCTGTGATCTCTAATTTAAGGATGTCTTTGTTAGGCCAGAGATTAAATGTCTCTGGCCCTCATGTTTTGTTTCCAATGGGATGTCCAGCATCAGTACCCAGGGAGATAGAAACAATACAAGAAAATAAAAGGATAAGTGTGTAGTGAAGCTTTTCAGAATAGGATTCCTGGGTCTGATGATCTGTCCCTCATGGGAGGGTGGCTTGAACCATGGATGTCATGGTGTTTAATTGGCTTTCAAATCCATGAGAGTTTCCAGACCACTTCTTGATACCACCTCATCATTCTGGAACCATGTAAGCCTCAGCAGAAAGGTTTGAAGATTTTATGACTTACGTATTTCTTTTTATTTTGTCTTCATGAAAACTTAAGATCTATAATAATAAATCAAAACCTAAAACTGCCACGTATCACATGAAAAAGACATGAAAGAAGAACATGNCTATAGATTGATACAGACTTAGAAGTGAGGGTCTCTAGGTGACCTCCTCAGCCTGAGCTCTCAGATTTGCAAGTCTTAAACTTTATGGAGTAGTGACTGAAAAAGCAGGTTACAAAAATAAGTCTTTCCAAGTTAAGGAAAGAGAGAGTATTCTGGTTTTAAAAGGTGGGAATTGCTCAGTAAATTTAGTGCAAGGGCATATACCAAAAGCTTATTTTTGAAGTCTATTTAGATCCTGATTTTTAAGAGTGTCACACAGAGGAAAAGTTATTAGAATGGGTATTCTGTTGTAGCTCCCTTGAGTGTGCTAAAAATTCTTCAGGTATTGTAAGAAAAAAATATAGAAAATATGCTTTTAAAATAGAAAATGTCTAGTATTTATAAGAATCACTGTGCAGGTTAAAGTACCCTTGGCATTCCTGGTGGGATTTTTAGAAATTGGGATACATACTTAAAATTCAGCATTGATTTAACAGTGAAACTGGAGCAACGGGAAGGGAGAGAAGTCCAGTTGCCATTAACAGGCCCCACGTTTGCTGAAATGAGTAGAGCTGTTTTCTTTATTAAGTGCAAAGTTAATGCTGGGAGAATATGAAGAACTATTCTGAACATTTAATTTAACCCTCAGTTACTATGCAAAACATGCTTCTATAAAAATGCTCCTAGGAAAATGCTGCCTTATTTCAGGGCTATAGTGGATTTTGTACAAGAACTTTATAGAAAAGGGCGGGAATTGGTTCATATACAGAATACTGTAATGTCATACAAGATAGTTAAGTAGTCTGACCTTTATTAATGAAAATATACTTAGTAATTTAGAAACTTAAAAAACTTTAGGGAGCAATCATTTGGAGATTCTGTTACTGTATTACTGGCTCTCCATTTGGAAATGCTGACTTGTTGCTTCTCAGAAATTTTGACAACCGTCTTCAGTCTTGGTATTTACTTTTTGTGTGTGTGCATCATTGCCTTTGTTCTTTGATTAACCTTCAGGGTCTTTAGATTTATTTTTTTTTTTGGCACTGCTTACATCATGTTGCCAGAAGGTCTGAAAAACCTAATTGCTAGGTTAACAAAGGAATGATGCAGCACAGTGTAAAAGGAGACAGGGGAGAAGAACTGCTGTCTTGTTTGAAGCACTCTTGTTGCTAGACAAGGACAAAACTTTTTTTGTTGTTCAGTGTTTTTGATTGGTGGTCATGATGCCAGTTTTGGTTATCTAGGTATTTTTCACTTTTCCTCTGAGAAAGGAAAACACCCAAAATGGCTTGTGCTCACTGTTGTGGAAAGGCATGTTTAAATGAGGACGTGAACTTTAATTTTCTTTGGTCTTGTTGTCTGAACTTTGGCTCTTGGGATATGGATCTGCTGAGAAAGTGCAGTAGACATGTTCAAAGTGTGTTTAGATTAACCCTTAGAGAAATCTATATGAAA
The DNA here is from genome assembly GCA_013398995.1 of Alaudala cheleensis. Lineage (NCBI taxonomy): Eukaryota > Metazoa > Chordata > Aves > Passeriformes > Alaudidae > Alaudala > Alaudala cheleensis. Next base: position 599 of record VWYE01021403.1, on the reverse strand, counting down.
TTAGATTTAAAATGAATACTCAAATACTCAAATACCTTGTAAGGAAGTTGCAAGAATTTCTTAATTTCTGTGTTGAAACCCACTATATATATATATATATATGTAAAATGTGATGTAATTTTTGTGGTGGTCTTGAAAATCTTCAGCACACAGTTCCTGAAGTTAGTCTGATCCCTAATTTATGTATACTAGCTGGAATCCAATATTTTAATCGGCACTTCTCAGTTTTACCAGACCTTTGTTACCCTGAAACGAGAATCTTCAAGTTATGTGGCTTTGATTGGTAAGAAGAGACTTGAGCTGAAGGCTAGCATCATGTTGGTAGTAGGAAGAAAAAAACACTTTTATTCCTTTTATTTTTTGGTAATAAAATTTGATTACCTGTTTCTGAAAGAGGAGGTGAGGGAAAACCCATTCTGAAGTTGCTTTTTGTGTAAGGCATCTGCCATCAGTTCTGAGTTTCCCTTTTAGAGTGTTTGGACAATGAATGTGCTGGTAATAACTCGTTTTAAAATTAATAGAAATGCAAATTCTTTCAAGTGTAATGTCACACAGTCAACTCACTGGAACTAATATGTTCAATTGGATCTTATTTTGAA